>JAODKK010000043.1:14771588-14789885 GCA_026774405.1 Petrocephalus microphthalmus | reverse complement strand
AAGGGTGGGGGGGGGGGGGCCGCCGGCTGGGTGGGGGGCGGGTGGGGTAGCGCGTCTGCCACGCACGAGCGGGTGCCTGTTGGGGAGGAACGACCCCCACCGAGAGCAATTTCTGGAAGACAGACGCTGTGGGACCCCCCCATCAGTAAAGCTGTATCTTGCCAAAAGCTTAAAATGTATTTTTTTTTTAAGTTTAGTGCGTTGGGGTTGGAAATGGCGGTATCGCGGGAGTGAGGTTGGCGGCGGGCGTGTGGGAGGGTGAGAGAGGGGGGCCGCTAACGCGCGTCTCTGTCGGCAGAGGAGAGCGAGACCCGGCCGGGGCAGCGGGAGCAGGCAGAGGCGGTGATGCTGGCCTGCCGCTACCTGCCCCCGTCCTTCCTCTCGGCGCCGGGGCAGCGCGTGGGCATGCTGGCGGACGCCGCCCGCACCCTGGAGAAGCTGGGCGACAAGCGCACTCTCCACGACTGCCAGCAGATGATCATCCGGCTGGGCAGCGGCACCACCGTCACGTCCACCTAGAGCCGCGCACAGACACACATGCGCGCACACACACACACACGCGCACAGACACAC
Source organism: Petrocephalus microphthalmus (assembly GCA_026774405.1). Taxonomy (NCBI): domain Eukaryota; kingdom Metazoa; phylum Chordata; class Actinopteri; order Osteoglossiformes; family Mormyridae; genus Petrocephalus; species Petrocephalus microphthalmus. The sequence goes on along the minus strand of JAODKK010000043.1, from coordinate 14,789,312 downwards.
CCACACACACACACGCGCACACCTACACACACACACACTCACGCGCTCCGGCACTGACTCTCCATCGCACACCTTGTATTTGTGAGCTTTGGGAACAAATACGACCCCCCCCCACACACACACACACACACACACACACACCCACCCACACACACACTCACACACACACACACATACACTCATCAAGCCGCAGGAGTGATGCTTCGAAATTGGCCCGCGGCCCAGTCCTTTGTCCACGACACAGATCACTTGAGCCCAGTGTATTGTTTGTTGTTAGTCTGTTGTTCCTGTTGCAAGCAGTCGACGTGCAGCAGCACTCTGCCATCTCGCCGCACTCCTGTCCTTCCCCAAGTCCCCCGGTTTCAGACTACCGCAAGGGGGCAGGGAGCGTTCTGGGCCGCCCGGGGTTTGCGCGGTGTGTGACTTTCCCGGGGTCGCCGGTACCATCGCGGGTTCTGACCCGGCGGGAGGGCTGCCAGAGCCGCCGTGGGTGGCCACAGAGGAGTCCGTTTGACTCACTGAGCAGCAAACCGATTACATTCCCATGCATTTCATCATTTTTTTAAAATTTCCTGCAGGTAGCAATAGAGTTGCGTTAAACTTTGTTCACGGACATATATCATACGTGGAAGTGGGCTTGGTGTTTTCTAGCCTTCCTTTAAACCATGTAGTTACATTTATCCAGCTGCAGTGTGACATAACGCCATCGTGTTTCCCTCCCTTCTGCAAGTCTCCTGCAAAGAGCGCTTCTTAACCGAAACGGCCGCCCTGAAGTTAGCAATCAGCGTCGATAGGGTCGCTACGTACAAACAATTCAGATTAAAACACAATCAGCAGACACACTGGCCCGCTAAAGCTTGCACGTACTGGGGGGGACCCCCCCCCCCCCCCCCCAAGTCATTTCAGTTTAATGCCTGCTATATAGGCCAGGGAGCTACATCAGAGGGTTGGCATTGGTTAGCGCCTCAGCAACTGATTACACTTTAAATTGCCGATTAGCTGATCACAGGCATCCTTGTCCCCTAAACCTTTTAGCATAAGCAGTTTTTTTACACATCCTAACCTCTTGCTACCCTAGTGGACGACATTGTTGTCATTGTCAATACATATTTTTGGTCTTCATATGGCATGATGGAATCACCAGCCACGGATTTGCTGAAACAGGGTACCCAGCATGCATTGAGGGTAACGCGGTCATCTTTTTTTTTTTTTTTTTTCCTATGGGGAAAGTGTCAAGCTTTATGGCTGAATTAGTCACATTGAGGATGTCTTTCATTTCTACTTGGGGGGGAAACATAAAGGTTGCTGCATATGTTCTGGGAAGCTTAGTGGGGTGTATTTATCCCTCTCACTTATTTTCAGGTTCGAAATTGATTACAGCTGCAGGTCCTCTAGACCGTCATTATAATGCAGGGACCGGGAAGTCCCCAGCTGTGCCCTGTGACTGTCACACAGTACTAAGTCCTATTTCGAAACCACTCAGAGGTCAGAGGTCACGTCTGATGAAGAGTTAGAATCGACAACACATAATAATAGTTATTAATAATAATGATAACAATGACAAGCTTTTGTTAAGCTTGTTTTCTGCTGCAGATGAGATTATTTATTTCTATTTATATTCCCTCAAAATTGCTTAATTTATTTTTTGAACATGCACTGCAGAAATGGAACCCACAAGACGTCTTGCAGTGAAAGGTATATAGACAGTGATAGATGTTTCCTTTTCCAAACTCCCTCTTTCTTAAATTCTAACAGTGTTCCATCGTCAGTTTTACTTCAGGGTTGCTGTCTAACTCGTGCTCTGTCCCATTCGGTCATGCCGTTGATAACTGGGTGTCGACACTGTTCTGTATAGATCTAACCTGCACTACCCAGATTGGGCTTAATATTTTCAAATGAGAGGCTTTATTACGTTTTTTTTTTTCTGACTCTTTGGTATGCTTTCCTTGTAAATATTTTAAAAGTATATTTATCGATTGTGTAAAGATTGAGTGATTGGCATTTTTCATTTATACTGATTTATACTGTTATTCCTCCAGCCCTCGCATTGGGAGGGTGTACACTTAAGCAGTGTGTAGTAGATGAGGCTGGGCGTGTGCAGAGGGCACCAGCCAGGGAGCGGGAGGCCCCCGACCTCAGAGTGTAATTGACAGTATTCCCATTGTACAGTTTTTGTGAGGCACTCAGGTGATGCCAAAATGACCTTAAAACAGCATTTTCCCAGCACTTAGCCGCATGCACGTTGTTACGGTAATGTCGTGGTAGTTTGGGGCTCGACAACAGCATTGCAAGAATGTTACACATACATTATCGGCAGGAGGGCTGTCAGCTTTATCTCAAAGACTATTCTGACACTTTCTGAAAGAGAATAACCATGTCGTCTTCAGGGTTTTCCATGCATGAGCACTGTGCTGGAAACCAGGTGTTTCATCTTAAGCGTATTGTCTGTGGATAGATACAACCAAAAGATTGCCTGGTTACATTGTAAAATTCTAGGTAAACTGGCACATGTTGAATGGGTAACTGGTGACGGGGTTTTAACGGCTGAGGTTGTCTTATGTCGGTGCTCAGCCTCTGTGGCTGTGTCCAGCAGCACTTTCTGCAGGGTCCTTCCCTGATATGGTCATAGCCTTTCTGCCTGTGTGGTATTTGAATGGATTTTATGGATTTTGGAAGACAAAATTTTATGAATAGCTGCCTGGCTTGAATAACCAGCCTGTAGTGAATGTGAACTTATATCAAAGAAGTAGAATTCTTTTTTTTTTTAAACTAAGATGTTCCTTCAGACTCTATGCTCGTTGATTTCACTTTAAGAATGTAAATAAAATTAAAATTTTGTAACTTGGTCTTTGATGTGTTTTCTCATGACAGGGGTATGTACTCGTATGAAATAGAAATATGCAATTATAACCGTGGTTTTTATACTCAAATTTCTTATCAATAACACAATACTAATGATAGTCATGTCCAAATAATTTTATACAACTTGAAATAATCGAGATATATTGCATTAACTAGAATGTTAATTTTACGAATCGATTACAATAAATGATTTACAAAAGATTCAAAAACAGGAACCTCTTCCCATTCAGATGGAATTTTGTATTGTTGCTGACAAGTGCTTACATTTTGTATCATTTACAGAATCGTTAAAAAAACCCGTCTACCTTGTAGATGGCAAGCCCACCCTGGACAAGTAACATTCCAAAAAACATTTGAAGTCGTTCTTTTAATAACATTTTATGGGCAATTAACATATTTATTTATATAAAATAAACATCTCTAAGAAATACTATACACAATTATTTAAGTACATCACATTTAAACATTGTTCAATACTTATGTACACCATTAAGTAGTAATTATATTAAAGAATCATTATCATAAGAATCGTTCGGTGCGATGTCCACGTCGCTTGAATGTTCTCTGTATAATCTGTTACAAATTTAACCTAAATGAGATCATTGCAGTACATTGAACTGGCTACATTATATATATATATTCGCCATTAATTATATCGAGTCCTCCGTCCCGTTCTGTCCCTGGGCCGCGCGCGGCACATGCGCGCGCCACTTTGGGCTCGCGCTCGCTCACACTCTCGGGATGAGCCCGCGGAACCTGGGCGGTCTCGCGCTCCAGTGAGGAGGCGCACGCGGCGCAGCGTGCAGTTGCCGCTCGCGAGCTCACTTGTGCAGCGAGCACGAGGTCCAGCGTGGTGCTCCCAGTGATGCGCTCGCCTCCCTCGTCGCCTCCCACAGTAAGACCGCAAATATTCGCGTCGCTGAACTCGGTGAAACTCAACAGCTTGAAATGACAAAGCTGAACAGATACCGATGATTCAAATGTGGCATATATTTAAAATGCACATCAAAATACATCATGGAAGAGCATTATATTAAAATACCTTTTATGTCCGAATATTTACTCCCGGAAAGCACACCATATACATTAAGACGTAAGCGTACATGTTGAATCAGAACGCAGTTGAACGCATTTTAAGTAACAGTTCTGACATCTGCAAAATTTGGTACCGAGTGTCTTGGTATACCGTAGATAAACGAATACCCCCCCGCCCCCCAAACAAAATGGCAGCCTCCGTTTTTACTACAGGACATTTTACGGTAGATCAGATACACTGTAGTAACGGTGTCTTCTTCAGGTTGCCTACTTCGTTAAAGAAATCTGCTTAAGTGCTGTTTTCTAAGGGGAGAAAAGCCGTGAAAAACCGAAGTACCCGCTACCATAAGGATGCTGTACAGTTCTGCCTTTTTTGTCCAGCGTCAGTATTGCTACACAACACCCTCCCCTTTCCAGTTTGCATGCGGCGCGCGCCGCTTTAATCCATTCCGACTTATCAGCACTGGGACGCGTCCTCTGTGCGCTGCATAGGAGGTCTTCAGAAGACGGGCTGGGCTCTCAAGCAGACTGAAAAACAAAGCACAGGACACGATTTCCCGAGCGTGCTAGGGAGGGACGTCTGCTCCGACAGAAGCATGCACAAAGACGGGAGCATCTGAGTGCAAACACACACATGCACGCAAGCCGTGTGAGCGGTCTGGTACATCTGCAGGGCAGGATTCGAGCTGCCAGGTCTTCAATGTGCAGTTCTGCTTCAGCGTCTGCTTTTAATTGGCTACACTCTATGGTAGGTCTCCTTGCAGGGACGAGGGGATGCACTGGGCAAAACATTGCAGCTGGCAACCCAGTTCCCCTTGCAGAGAGGCACAAGAAGAAACCTCCTTATTAAAATAATTTTCCGTGTATAAATATTTATGTTTTTTTTTCGTTGCTTTCACGACACATTTTACTTCTCTCCGAACCACGGTGGGATACAACAGCGCTCTTTTCAAGCCACCTACGCGATTCCCAAAAGCAGGGAAACGTACCTTAACGCCCTTGTGCTTTCGACTTATTATAAAGGGCGCTCGGTAACGCTGCCGTTTGCGCGCGGTACCTCCCACTGTAACCTTGTTGGCGTGAAAGGGAAAGAAACGGGGGGAAAAAAGATGCAGCTTAAGAGCCCCAAATGGAGGCGGCATCCGCGCTTCCTCCACCGTTTGATTAAGGCTGCAAATTGGCATCGCTGAGACCGAAGCCTTAGATCCCCGGGTCGGCGTGCACCCTGCCTGTTCTGGGTGCTCATTATTTGGGAAGCATGGGCAGGGGGGCTTTATTGATCAATGGTAAGTTTTAGCGGAGCTGTGTGTTAGGAAGGCTGTTGCTACTAGTGACGCGTAACCCACCCGCTTTTTAGGTTCAGCCTTCCCTCAGTGACGTTTCCCCGAACGATCAGTAGATGGCGACCGAGGCAGCTGTAAGAACCCAGCAGGACGGAGGAAACATGGATGCCAGTAATGATGCTTTCCGGGACTGGGATATGTTTAGTAATACTTCGCACATTTACTGGGGGTAGTGAATAAGCTGGTAATGACAGTCATGTTTTGTGGCATGGCCATTTTCGGCGCTGTCAGGTGCTAAAAATGAAATGCCATCATCTGAAGATTTGTTTTTTTTTGTGGATGGAGCAGGGTACTTTGAGCAAGTATTTAATCGCATTGGCTTTGGTGTGAGTCATTCAGAAACTGTTTGTTTACAATGCTTCCTTCCACTTATCGATAAGGCATCCCTGTCCTCCGCTTTCAGTTGAAACACGGTGTTGACGAGAGTGCCAGCACATGGTACAGCAGCCAATGACTGCAATTGGCTGTTTCCCCGGAAGATCATATCAAAGCAATCTCATTTGTGGCTTGGTTAGGATTTGCATTGGTTTGTGGGACTTAAGGAAGGGGTTTTTACCTTGTGTTTTGTACATTTCATCGAAAAGTTCTCTTCTTGCAGCAAGCAACCTGTAATTACAAGAAGGAAAAGGTATGGCGTGGAAATGAGAAATTAAACAAGGTCCTAATGCAATAATCATTATTTAAATCATAATAATACTATAAGCAAGCCTTGAGTATCGTGAGTGGTACTTTACAGTTATTCAGTGGTTAAAATAGAGGGTGACAAATTTAGAGGCATGTTTCAGCTTTGCGTGGGCACTGCGTAATTGGGGCAGCAGCTCAGGGGTTCCACACACACATCAAGACAGCCAACTCTCACACATCTGGCGTGACACGCACGCTTTCTGACTCTCACACGCAAGAAATCCTATGGCAAATCTATATTAATCCATTGTAAATCTAAAATGAGCTACATCAGAAGTGTTGGGGGCAGTTTGCAGACCCTACAGACTATTTACAAAATAATAGATCTGCCACATGCATGTAAACGCGTGTGCAGACTCGAATTGAACATCTCATGCCAGCCAGCTGACCAAAGTTGGCAACCCTGAAAGATGTGCACATACATGTTTCTCTGTCTTTCTTTCTCTCTGTGACACACACACGCACACACGGAAAGGCCAGGTGAAGGGTCTCACCCGTCTCTTTAGCACAGACGAAGTGGAACTTGTGAGGACAGCCTTTGCGGCAGCAGCTGACGGAGGCGCCCACGTTCTGGCAAAGCGAGCACGGCTGCGCGGTGAGAGCAGAAGAGAGCCGAGCTGAGCAATACCCACGAAGCGATTTCCAACCCCTAGCCTAAACGCGCTGGCCTGCTAGCCAGCCGAATCTCCCCTGAGATACAGAAAATCCAGCTGCATTAATGCGTTTTTGCTAGTCTAACATATAGGGCCTATTCGAAACAGTGCTAATGTGTTGAATGTTTCGAATAAACGGCAACTTTTTGTTAACGTACTAATTTCATACACCTTAGGGAATAGATTTTCATAAAGTAACGATTATGCAATCAGTTTCAAATATTATGCATAAATGAGCCTGCTATTTTTGCATAAGCACTGTATTACTGCGCATACCATTACTCTTAAAACGAATATTGAAGTGTATATGTAACATGTCGGAGGCTGCTTATGCTCGTGTCTCATGAAGCTAATCCTCGGTAGAGCCAAACAGGGAGTTCACTGGGGAGAGGGGAGGTGCATTTACTGTTTGGGCGGCAGCTTGAGCGGCTTCCTTCAGGCCGTACAGCTTTCCTGTAACCAGAACCACGCCATTAGTCCAGATGGTGCAGGCCTCGTGTGCCCAGTGCTCCTTCGCCTCTGCCTCCAGCTGTATCCTCCGCAGCAGGGCTACGGCGACGTCGCCATCCCCGGGTCTCCTTTCGTAGCTCTGGAACCTCTGCAGTTTTCGGTACTGCTCCCGGAAGCTAGGCCGTGGTACGCCGCTCCCCCACGGAAGCCCCTCTGCCCTCCTGGTCAGCCCGGACTGGAGCCCATGGCTGCCCCAGCAGCTAGAGCCACTCGCAGCCTCTCTCTTCGGAGGGCTTCTTGGCACCACACTGCAGCTCGTTTTCTCTCTGTCATCTGCGGACTCCAATTTGTGTCTGAGAGACAGAGTCTTCCTTGGTATGCTGTCCTCCGGGTAATATGGCCCACAGAGGTCCCCGAGCTCTCTGTAATTTGCCGGCTTTCCACACAGGCAACAAGTTAGACACCTGTCAGTTAGGCTCTTATTGACTAAGGGCCCCTGCAGCATGACTGAGGAGTTCGGTATTGCCTTGGCAACAGTAACCGAGTTCTTTATTTTGGCGGAGTTCTTTTTTATGGTTTGAAGAAGAAGCAATTCCTCCTCAGGCCTGTTGACGATGGTACAAAGGGACGCAAAGTTTCTTGAGCTGTCAATGTGAACGTATGGGCTGAAAAAGGGCCTGCTTTCATTCTTCTCGCTCTTACACAAGATGTATTTTAAAGCCATCTCTGGCTGATTCTCCTGCACCACTGGAGAGTTTTGCTCCATCTGCCTTGCCTTAGTTCTTTGTCCCATTTCTATAGGTCTGCCAGGTTTTGAAGTCTTTCTACTCCTCCGTTTGGGCCCCGATCTCCTGATCATGTTCTGCTTTTTGCTGTTGTCTTTAGCCAGCACTTTGGCCAGGTTCCTCTTGGTGGGGGGCATCTTGCGCTTCCCCCTTTTGCACGTGCTGACTGCCGTGATTGCCTGCGAGCTGCCTGTCAGGTCCCCCGTGTATTCGGGCGCCACGGAGGCAAGGTGCGGCTGATGCCGCTCTGTACTGGTCACAATCTCAGGGAGAGGAGGGCCTTTCCGCCGCTTCCTCCTCTGCTTCAGGTGCATCTCATGGTTGTTCTTAATTGCCCGCTGTTTTGCTAGCCTAGGTGTGTTGACAGTGGGGCTGTTGGCTTCCAGCACTACCCCGGCTTCTGCCACCACCCTGACTTCTTCCTCATTCTCGGTGGATACCCCTTTCCTCCTCCTGATAGTGGCTTTGGCACAGTCGGTATCTAGCATTGGAACAATGCTCCACATGTTACTGTCCTCTGGCATCACCTCTGGGGGCTTTTCCATCTCCCTTGGCAATAGATCTTGCTGCGTTGTCTTTGAGGTCACTTCCATAGGTGTGTTCTCTGCTTGAGAAAGTGGAACATGCTTTTTCGACCCTGGTGATGTGATTTTCTGTACCATTGCCTCATACTTTAGACCTCTGCCTTTCCTTGGTGGTAGATACTTTGTTTTTGTTGGACATTGAGGAGGGGTACAGTGGATCTCACCTGTACTGCTAGCAATAGGTATATCTTTTATGAGGCAGCTGCTTGGAAAGTGCTCCACCCGCTTAAGCTTTTTCTTCGAGCCTTTCGTGGTCATCAGTGTAGCTGGCAGATGAAGCTCCTTTGTCTCAGGTGTGCCTGGTTTCATCCCTTTGTTTTTTTTTAATGGGATGTTTGAATGGAAGCTTGATTTTCTTTTGTTGGGGGATACAGTCTTCTCATCGGGGTAGGTAGTCAAGGTTCTGTAGGATTTCGGTGCACTGGCTTGGTTTTGCTTTTGGCTTAGGCAAGCTTCATCGTTCAGCAACATGTCTTTTGGTCTCTTGGGTTCCTTTGTCTTCTTGGAAAAGTGGTACATTGTCTTTCTCTCTTTCCCCCTATCTTTTAGTGTTTTTTCCTGCGTGGATTTCCGGGACCTAAGTACCATTGGCTTCTGGTCTTTTGTCAAGGGGGGCAGATATGAAGCAGTGTCCTGGTTGTCATCCTGTTGACTGCTGCCGGTTAAGCTTCCCATGCAGCTTGTTTCGTCCATAGTCGTGAGCTCTGGACCTTTTTGTCTCATCCACTTGATCTTAGTGACTAAGTCCTTGGGGAGACCAGGGGATTCCACGGCAGTTCTCTCTGGGATCTTTGGTCCCAGTTGCCTTTTTAAGTGGTGGCAGTCTTTAGGAGCGGCCAAAGCAGTGACAGAACGGGTACACATCCTGGATGGGAAGTTCTCAGCAAACCGCTTGGGTGTTTGGCTGGAATTTGGCTGATCTGGGAAAAGCCCACTTTCTGTACATGGTAGAGTGTTAGTTTGGGGGGAGGCTATAACTCTTTCTGCCTCCATTCTGGGATGCCTTCTAATTCGGGCTCCGGCTTCTATCTGTCTTGCTGCCTGGCTTCTCCTTCCCCGTCCAAGCTTTCTGTTGAGTACCCTGATGTTGGCCAGAGGGGCCACCGGCTCTGACTTTGTGGAGGGCGTCACTGCACTCGGGCAGCTTATTCCTGGCTCTATATCTTCATCACCTTTTTTTGGGGAAGGCGGCGTGTCGGCCCAGGAAGGTGCCGAGTGCAGTATGGACTTGCCGGGCAACTGGGGGGAGTCAGGCTCCAGCACCTCCGCATCTCGACGGTCAATGTGCTCCCTGGCTTGAGCCGGAGGCGTGGCCTTCTCCACAAGGGCAGAGAAAGCCGTTTTTACTGAGCGTGAGGGGGACACAGAATCATGAGCGACTGACCTCCTTTCGGCTCTGGTGAGCACTGCATCTTGAATCACGTTTTCTGTGTTCGCTGGAGGTTTGTCTCCATGTTCCTCAGCCAGATGGCAGAAGTCTCCAGACTCCCGTGACCATATTGTATTATTAATGACCTCCTCAGAGGGTAGAAGAGCCTCCTTCTCCTTTCTCACTTCGGCGGGCTGATGGGAGAGGACAGAGGGCTGTGCTTCAAGGGCCTCCCGTGTCTCCTTCTCGACAGTTAAAAGCCTCTCTTCTAAAAGCTCACTCCTGGTGGTAAATTGCGGGAGCACTGAGTTGTCCTCCTTCACGGTTAAATATTGATCTTGTGCAAGGTCATCTCTCCAAAAGAATGACATTGTTTTCTCTGGCGTGTCAGAATCGGTTGGCGTCTCTGACCTGTACGTTTCCAACTTCATCAGTTTTTCCCCGGCGTCCGTATCTCCTTCGTGGCTGAGCTGGGAGACATCATCTGACTTGTCGGCAGAACCCTCTCTGGCTAGATTGTACTGGTTTGGTTTGTTCTCCATATCACTGTATTTTTTTTCAGCCAGAGCTTTGCTTACGGTATGAAACAAAGCCTGACATTTGTCCTCCTCGGGCCAGTTTTGCGCAGCCTTCTGCGTCTCCTGCTCACCTGCTTGAGAGACCTGAGTCTCGTTGTTGTAGTCGGCGATGGTCGTTTCCTTCATCACCTTGTTCTCATTACTTTGCTTCTCCGACCAAGCTAACTCCTCAAAGTTCTCCTTTAGCGGGTCTCCTTGGCCCTGCCTATCTAGTGGCGAATTCTGCCCTGCGTCCCGTGGGCTGGGAGTGACAGTGCTTTGTGGTGACTTCTCTGCTGTGTTTGTCAGTGAAGTGTTGACAGTTTCTTGTGCTGGTGTGCTTTGCAGCCAAGGGAGAGCGTTTAGATTATCTCCGCTCTGGGCACTCTGCATGCTGGGGATGCAGTCCTCTGACTTGGTCATGTCATTAGGTGATGTCAGCGAGCAGGAGGACACCAGGTCCTGGCTGAGCTGTGGGTTGGCATTTGCTTGGGCTGGGCTCCTGTTTTGGCCACAGCAGTAATAGTTCCTCTCCAGCTGATCATCTGAGCTGCTGGAGTATCCTCCTTCTTGCATCTCATTGTGGAGTGGAGTATTGAAAGTCTCTGGCACGGGGGTGCCCTGTTGTACATCAGAGCAGGAACTTTCTTCAAGGGATCGAAGCTGGCCCTTAAATTCCTCACCCTTTTTGGTACCGTTGCGTTTGCTGCCCTTTTTGTTGGCTATTAGGGCCTCTGAGAGCAGCAGCTGCTGAACGTTGTTGGAGATGTTCTCCACTTGAGATGTCAAGGCGTTGAGGCTCCACAGGCTGGGGTTGGACAGCAGTTTCTCTGAGAACCTGTCCTTCATGGAACCGGCATAGCTTGCCGTAGGATGGTTGATGCTGGGGGATGTGTGGGAGTGTGGGGGCATGAGAAGGCCCTGTTCTGGGAGATTTGCCGAGGATGGGTTCCCTGTGTGGATTGGCTGCTGGTTGTACTGGAATGTCTCGGAGTTGACCATCAGAGGGGATGGGGTGGAGCTGTAGGAAGGAGACCTTCCCACTGACCGGGCTGGCGAGTGGCTGGAGCTGGGGCTACAGTTCTGGTAGTAATGCTCTGGTGACCTCACTGCCATGTCTGAAAGGCAGTAATTTTGCTGTTGCTGACCGAAGTGCTGGTATTTTGAAATTCCATCCTGGGTTCCGGACATGACCTGAAGGGAAGCCTGCTGGTCATACCCAGCCCTGGAAGCAGGCTGCTGATAAGTGTAGTTGTTCTGGGATCTGTAGGTACTTTGCTTCAGGCTATTGTTGGTTCCTACTGGCCGGTTGTACTGAGAGTTGGGAGGCATGGCATAGCCTTTGTAACAGTGGGGGATGGAGCTGCATTTCTCGATGTAGGAAGATGTGGAGGTCGACAGGGACTGAGAGTGCTGAGGGTAGTGCAGATGCCCTTGGCTGTAGGCTAGAGGGGACGGAGAGGTGTTCTGGGGTAGGTTCTGCTGATGGTGGCTGGTATATATAGGAGCTGAAGGCTGGGCTGCATGGGAGCACTGGCTCTGGGAAATGGGCTGCACGTTCTGTTCGAGATACTGGGGGGTGGTGCCCCCCGGGCCAGCTGCGGCCTCCAGCCTGCCCACCATGTCCTGCTTGTATTGGGGCAGGTGAGCAGGCTCCTCCCATTTCTGCTGCAGGTGGCCCTCGCTCAAATATTGGGCCAAGTAGGCAGCACCCAGACGGTTGCCAATACCGCCAGGCAGGGGCTGGCCTGAAATCTTGCCCCCTTTGTACTGTTTCTTAGCCGGCGCGGGGCTGGCACCGTATCCCTGGTAAGCCGTCTGGCCGTAGCAATCTTTAGATCCCGCTCCCGTGGCCGCCGCGGTCGGTGCCGCGAGGGCGTGTGCCTCGTAGCCCTGTCTGGCCTGGCCGTGATGATGTCTGTAATTCTCAAGGCGTGATAATTCATGTGGCTCCTGCTGGTAGCAGGGTTGGTTGCCGTGGAAACCGCTCCGCTCCCTGAAGGACTGCATGACTCCAACAAGGGGCTGTAGAGGGAAAAAAAAAAAAAAAAACAGAAACAAAACAGAGAATGTGCTTTAGTGCCCTGCTTGCGTTTAGCTTTTCATCTCCACTTGCTTTATCTGGGTGCAGTAAAATCGATATGTTTTGCCCTTTTCCGCGGTTTTGGCCAAGCAGCCTCACAGCAAACTGGCAAGCAGGCCAGCACTTCTCCTGCTCCATCACGCCCATCGTCTTCGAATGCATCTGCCTTTAATATTACCGTTGTTGTTTTGAATATACTGGAGCATTGTTCCATTTAATATTCCTTAAATTCCTTTCATTAAATTATAAATAGGCCCATGACAGAGAATTTTCGTGATGTTTTTCTGTAGCTATGCGTCGCCGCCATCAGTGCCAGGTTTCCACGTTAACGACACATCAAGGTCAAAATCTCGACGGTATGTTTTCTGAGCACGGCGAAATAATGAGACGGATCACGACGAGGCTGACGTGTAAAGACCGCGTCTCGCGCTTGATACTTCTGGGTTGTATCCCCCCCCCCTTTTTTTGGGGCTGCAGATCCTCTAAAATACAGGAGAACGACGTAAGAAGAGGAGCACATCTTAAAAGCTTAGTCTGTCTCGCGTGTGAAATCTCTCTGTGTGCTCTGTGTGGGTGCGAGTATCAGTGAATCTGAGGCAGTCGATCCACAGAGTCTCATTGTCCATCAAACAGTTTAATATCATATATATTATCCATTCACTGCTATTTTCTGTCATAATCACCGTGCACATACTTACATGTTTTCCTTCTGCAACATTCTAATGTATGAATTCTGCACGTAAATGGACCCTTATCGAGCGCTGAAGTCCTTCCATCGGACGGTGCAGACCCTCCAGTAAGCCGAGCCCCTGGCTGCGGCCTCCCGTGAGGCCGGGAGGTTCTGCTTGTTGTGGAAACTCTGACCCATCACCGGTTCTGCTTCTTCCCGACCGCAGCGACTCCGGTGTCGGCTGAGCCCGCATGTCCTTAAGGGTGTGTGAGAGTCGCTGCCCTGTTCTGCCACACAGTTAGGAACCGGCACTGGGCCACCCTCAGATTCAGGTATAATTCCTCTTGTAACAGCCTTAACCAGGCCCTAATTCCTGCTGGTAGCAGCTGGTAACAGCCTTAACCAGGCCCTAATTCCTCCCTCGCTTTCAGCAGGGTATTGAAGCTGCCCCATTTTCACACTTTCAGCTGTAAACACTGCTTACGTCACGCCATGTAGGTGTATACTGAGCACAATCAGAACATTCCCTCTTAAAATCCGGCACAAAAAAAGGACCTTTTTGTTGCACTAGGTACTAATAAGACCTACGATGCTGGAACATTGCTGCAGCAATATAATTGTGCATTTATTTGTGATTTATTTTTCCAAAAAAAGGTTTTGTGTTAATTTAAAATGACTGTATATGTGGGACGATACCTGGTTTTGATATTTCACAATTGGCGGAGAAGGGTGAAGGTTAGGACAGACCCGGGTTTGGTTTGGCTTTGCTGTACAGGTCCACAAAGCAGCCAGTGCACCACAGCTCATTCATGTCAACCTGGGGCACATCGGGGTCAGAATCGGGAGGGCTAGACCGTTAGACATGGGGGCTGTTACACATCTGGACACAGTAATCAGACTTTATCGTTCAATGTCTCTGTTTATAAGTTTTTGCATTTTAGTATCCATCTTGTGCTGGGTGAGCTGTGGGGTGGGGAGAGCAGGTGGGGAGATCCGAGTGAGGTTAATTTTCACATTCACCACATCCTGAAGCACTACAACGTCCTGTTTGGCCTTCAGTCACTAATGCCAATGCACTGCATTATGGGGTAGGCACAAAGGATGGCTCTTCAAACCGTCAAAGGAACTGACAGTCAGAATGGTGGGGAATGAGAGCTGGTTGCAGGAGTAAGTGCATGTGGAGAAAGGACAGACATCTGGGCAAATTAATAGGTGCCTCAGCTTTGGCACTGCATCATTTGCCAACACCAAGGTGCCACTCCAGCTTGGTGACTAGTGCACGCAAAGCAATGGCAGCGATGTAATGTAAACAGGCGCACACAAAGGGCAGCTGCTGATCCACTGCAAAGGGTGTGCAGCTGAATAATAAGCTGCCTGCATGTGGGGTGAGGGGGGGGTTGTTCCACTGCACGGCGGCTAATCCCGCACGCGGCGAGCACCAGCCGCCGTGTCCCCCACCCCTCCCCCTACATCTCATCATCATCTCGCCAGCAGCTGAAGATGGGGCTTCTCTCCCCCCTCAATCATAGTAGGGTGGTGGTGGGGGGGGGTCAGGGCGCACACACCCCTCCCCATGTTTACGCCGTGCTCCTTCATTATGCATGCCGGAGCAGCTGGTCGGGGGTGCGAGGCGCTCCTGGAAGAGAGCCTGTGCCGTCCCACCATGCGCCACGCCGCGCTGAGGACACCGCGCTCCACCATTGTTCTCCCCGCTAAAGACCTTGACATTTGATAATGCGGCTTTTGACGTTTTCTCCCTCCGATGGCCCGGCTCCTGACAGCATCCCCCCCTCCCCCTTTTTTCCTGTTCCACTATACATAAAATGTCACATTATTAACCCCAGAATAAGTGCCTTCATATTTAATTCGCTCAACTCTGATTCCTCACCTGTGCTATTACTATGGAAAAGAAAACACACGACAGCATGAAATCCTAATTAGATTGCTTCAACCTTTCCCGTCCCCCTTTTGTGTCTGAGAAGGTGTGCGCTATTACAGGTAAACAAGCAGACATTACAGATCATTGTTCCCCTGATTTGTTTGCGCGCCATAGAAAAGGAGAGCTGGTATCTTTCTGGAATCTTCCGCCGGCGAGTATCTGAGAACAGTGACATTGGGAGGTTGAAGGTCGGTTCACGGTAATTGCTTGCAGCGGAGAGGAGCCAGGCTGGAAATCTGCAACACAAGACGGCTCTGACTGCAAGTGCATTTGGCCACGTCCCGCGTTTCTGCTCGGCCGTGCGAGTTGGACACGGATACCGTCCCTCACAGGAGGACGGCTCGCTGTCGCTCCCGGGGGGGAGATTGCAGACGTGGACTGACTCCACACACACCCAGCCCGGGCTCCCCTCCACCTTTCAGAATGCTGCTCAATGGCGCCCCCACCAGGCTGGCTCACTCATGCGCACGTGGCTTTCCCTGCCTCACAGAGCGACAGCTCCTCTTTAAATCCTTTTCCAAAGGACCAAAGGATGCCACACTTTTTAAAAAATCCCCTCCTATAAAGGTCACATGCTGTATGCATTAAATCGAAGCTGATGCCGCGGGAGAGAGATGCCCCGGTCCCCGTTGACATGCCGACCGCATCCTTTGGAGACGCCTGGCTATCACGTCTATCGCTTTGAACGTCGGGGGTGTCGTTCCTGCGCTTGCTGGCAGTCACCTGACCGTGTGTGAGTCGTGCAGTACCAGCTCTGCAGGCTTCTGCTTGCTGTCCCAGCTGCTCGGGGGTTTAGGTGTGAGAGAAACGGCTGACTTGTAGATCAAAAGAGAAACAAACAGCAAGAGGGTAACATGGCTTTTTAAAGTCAGTGCTTCTGCTTTTAACGCAGGCATTCTGCCATGACATACCGAAAGGTCTTGCTTTTTGCAGTTTAGTATCATTAGCCTGGTGCATCTTATCCATATTGCCGCAATGGCTAATCTTAAGTGGTAAAAATAATGTCTGCTTGGCGAGCAGAGATTTGCCAAATAGCCAGTGTGGGGCGTTAAGGTTTTTGTTCCCCCCCTCCCCCCTTGCCCTTTTCGGGGGTGTCAGATGTGCCTTTTGTCCCTCCAGCCGGTAAACAGAAGCACAGAGCCCTTTAAACCATTATCGTTACAGCTGGCTCTGTTGACATGGCGATGACGGGCGGAGCGAGCAGACTGGCGGAGCAGCCCTCCCCGCAGAGCCCGCCGCTCTCATCCGCCGTGGGGGGAGTCTGCGCGCCTGCACGCTCTGCTGCCGCGCGGCTCGCTCCGGGGGGAGCCGGGCCGGCCTCCAAACCGTCCTCCCCTCCCTGGCCGGCCCGGGGAGGTGGCGGCGCGCATGCCGCTGTGTGACAGGAGGCTGGGCCACCGTCCCGTGCTTCACTGGAGCCTTTGATCCGGGTATCTGTACCGCGGTGGCCCTGCTGAGTTTATCGCGTGCCGCGTTACTTCCCTGCTTTCTGCATTTTATCAGCCCCCACCCTAGCATTTCCCTCCTATTGATCTTCTAAACTGAGAAAGAAATCTCAAACGCTGGTAAACCGGGGGGATTATTTTCTTTGAAACAGACTTCATCAATAACGCTGGCACAAAGGCGCAGTGACATTAGTAGTCTGAAATACTATATGCCTTGCTGCGTTCAATAAGGGCACAGTCATTTATTTCTCCCCGTGAGCTGGACTGGTTTGCTCTTGTTCCTGCTCTGTGCCACTTCAGCTCGCCTAATTGATGATGCAGAGTGGTCGCAATGTCACTCATGCTGTCTCTCTCTCTCTCTCACTCTCTCACCCTCCCCTCCACCTTCTCTCAGTTTTTATCTGATGTCTGCCAGCGATGCTCCCAGTCTCCCATTTTTTTTTTTTTTTCTCACCCGACCTTTCGCCCCTGACCTTCAGCCCTCCGACATGAGGGGTTACGTGTGTCTGGGGCGGCGTGCATGCGTGAAGGGCGCGTCCGGACGCGAAAGAGCGACCTCAGCAGAATTCTCCTCGCCGCATGCTGGCGACCTCGGCCAGCTGGCTCAAGGCGAGACTGATGATTGGTTACGTCCGATAGCAGTCTGCCGGGATCCGACCTCCTGTCGCCGCGACTGTCCGCCGTGAAGCTGACTATCTCTGGGACGTTTACGAATTCGGCACGGACGGAGGCTTATTGACAATGGCGGCGAAGTGCTCCTCGGTGCTTCTGCTTTAGTTCGGTTGTTCTTAGAATGCAGTAAAGATGCAGGAGCTTTAAAAATGGTCACGAAAATGAGCGGAATCGAGATATAAATAAAGACTGGAAGTTTAAATGCAGTTTGTGTGTCTCCGTACCGTGGGGTATCCAGCGTATAATGTTTAGACCCCCCCACTGCCCCCCCCCCTCCGGTCCCAAGCGGCATTTCCCTCTGGGACTCGGTGAAGAGTCATTAGGCGGGGTGACTCTGTCACCGGCGCGGGTGCGGGGGTCTGTTCACAGAGGCTGCACCAGCCACCCTGATGCGTTTCATTATTTATTTTTAGCTGGTCTACTTATTAAAATAACGGCTGCAGGGTTGTGTGGCACCGCGAGCGCACTTTCCCCGAACCCTGACAAATGCAGCCGGGCTTTCAGACGGCAGCGGGAAGCACGGGCGTGACCCCCGTTAGGGACGGCGGCGGGAGACGCTCTGAGGGCCGCGCCGTCGTCATGACGCGGTGGGG
>JAODKK010000043.1:14654478-14669752 GCA_026774405.1 Petrocephalus microphthalmus | reverse complement strand
CGCCCCCCACCCCCCCTGCCAGCCCGCCCCCTCTATTAAAATCCACACCACCTCACGCGTAAGCTTAACCACCTTTGTAAACCACCACTCAGGCAAACGTGCTTGTGGTCCCTGTTAATTTCCACATTTTTGTCTTTTGGAAACAAGCACTGCCCCCATCCATGACCTG
This sequence comes from Petrocephalus microphthalmus, assembly GCA_026774405.1. Classification (NCBI taxonomy): domain Eukaryota; kingdom Metazoa; phylum Chordata; class Actinopteri; order Osteoglossiformes; family Mormyridae; genus Petrocephalus; species Petrocephalus microphthalmus. The sequence goes on along the minus strand of JAODKK010000043.1, from coordinate 14,669,583 downwards.
GCCAATCACAGTGAGCATCATAGCAGGGGACTCGTTAGTCACGCCCAGTTGGTCACATGATCTGTGTCAGCATCATACTCTAGTTACAGGCCTGAAGGTAGGCATGAGTGTTGGTGCATGCACTGGTGTGCATCTAGCGTGTGTGTGAGCATACCTGTATTTCTGCGTTAACATTTGTGTGATTGCAAGTATTTGTACACGGGTTTCTTTATGTGCATTACTGAGAAGCCACTGCCTTGTGATCCCAGATAGATGTGGCTGGTTGCTAAGAGAAGCTGCAAATCAAGGCGGAAAAACACAACCCCACATATAAATAGACACACACACATCTTCCTGTAAGCCTTATTTCACATAAAATACATGATTAATTAAGCCAAATTTCGCTCAGTGTGGTAGACAGCTTGCAGATAGGGTGTATGCAGGCTGTGTTAGTGCGTAACCTCAGTGTGTACGGTAACACACATGAGAGAAAACACGTACATGTAGGGTAGATGTGGGTAGTGGTGCGTCACCGCGTGCCCGCTGACGCGCCAATGTGCGCTGTCCTGCAGGTGTCCTACGCCCGGCCGAGCTCCGCCTCCATCCGAGACGCCAACCTATACGTCAGCGGCCTTCCCAAGACCATGAGTCAGAAAGACATGGAGCAGCTGTTCTCACAGTACGGCCGCATCATCACCTCCCGCATCCTGGTGGACCAGGTCACAGGTACAGCCTTATCTCACTCCTTGACAAAGGCCTATCAGCCCCCACCCAGTTCCAGCTCCACCCCCAATCTCACCCTTCATGTTCGACCAGCGATGACACTCAAGTTTCTCCAGGGACTATGAACGTGCCAGTTGATCGTACCCTGAACTCTGACCTTGACCCATGAACTTTGACCCCAAGCAGTATGGTTGCGCAGTTCCATTGCTCAAAGCTCACACTGTGTGCTGGTTGACATCTTAAGGCCTGATCTCAGGCCTGGGTCTCACCCACCCCAGGCATACAAGTTCCTCAGCATGACCGTAGCTAGGACCCGGGTTCTGTTGGGTATTAACATGAATTTGCTTTGTGTCTCGGAGCAGGTGTATCACGAGGAGTGGGTTTCATCCGGTTTGACAAGAGGAACGAGGCCGAAGAGGCCATCAAAGGCCTGAACGGACAGAAGCCCTTGGGTGCGGCAGAGCCCATCACCGTCAAGTTTGCCAACAACCCCAGCCAGAAGACGGGCCAGGCACTGCTCACCCAGCTCTACCAGACGGCGGCCCGTCGCTACACCGGCCCACTGCACCACCAGACCCAGCGCTTCAGGTACCACTTTGCCCAGACTCTACACACCATCATCCAGTCACCTTACACCACCAGTCTTCAAGCACACGGCACCAGACTCCCAGAAATTCACCTAGCAGCACCTTAATCTAGTTCTCTTCCACCTCACCAAACCTGGCAGCATCACTTTGATGTCCCAACACCCTCTTTTATCCTCCCCAAACCCCCACCCCAAATCCCCACCTCCCTCTGCCTGACCTCTCGGCAGTTCTCTGGATTTCATTCTAGAAAAAGCCCATCTTGACAAAACAAGAATTAACAAGCTGGATAATGAACTAATCATTCTGTACTGATAATTTGCACACTTGCACGCACACATGCACATTCACACGCGTGCTTCCACCCAGAGTCATGCCGTCTAACACCAGCCAACTCTTTGTACCCTCTTCCCTTTCTGCAATGAGTAGCGCCCCCTGGAGGCCGACAGATGGAAGAGCTGCATGCGAAACGAGAGCCCTGTTCTCCGACCTCTCGGGTCTCTATACTAACGTGTCCACCCCCCTCAACTCTCCCCTCTTGCGTTGCAGACTCGACAATTTACTAAACGCCAGCTACGGAGTCAAGAGGTAAAGTCCAATAAACAAGTAAACAAAAATAATTAAGGGTTCACGTCCAAAACAAACAAACTAAAAAAAACAGACAAAAGCATCCATATCAAAGAGCAAACAAAGCGGCTGGAATTCCACCTGCTGGCGTAGAACTAAGTCGCTAAGTCGCTAAGCTCGCCGCCAAGCGCAGCTGACCGGTACCACGAGCTCCGCTAACCCTGTCAGGCTCACGGTAGCCCGGTTGCCGGTTTGACCCACACAGGCAGAAGCTGGTCGCAGCAGGAAATTCTGGCCTGGCTTTGTTGGACCTTTCAGTTCCTTTTGATTTCCTTACTCGCACTAACTTTCGTTTGGCACCGCGTTGGACTAACGTTTGTTTTGCCGTTGTTTTGGTTTCCCCTCCCTTTATCCACCAGCATGGACATACCCAGATTCAGTTGTGCGTCTCCTTTCGATTGGCCACAGTTTTTTGCGTTAATTTCTGTCTGGCTTTTCTTGGTTCTCCCTTTTGTTGGATAGATCGTGTTATCAGCAGACGCTTTTGGACAGCAGTGGGGTATTTTCTGTATTTCTCAGTGTCTGTCTTGTTCAGGGACTCCAGGTCCCTCGTTGTGTGTGAGTGGTCGGGATTCTGTGTTGTCGACACACACATGTATGTCCACCCGCCCCCCCCCCCCCCCCCCCCCCCACCCCGCCAACGGGTGGCACATAGCCCCCACACGGCGACACGGCAAAACGAGGGATGAATAACGGACACTAATTAATGCAGAAAACGATATAACACGTCGCAGACTCTCACAAGCACACAGACGCACACGCAAGCAAACACCGCACACACCCACACGGATCCACACTGACTGTCAAGTGAGTACCCGCACGCACAAACATAGATTTGCACAGACTATTAATCGCACACACTCACACACACCTGCACAGAATGACAGTAACACACATGCAACATTCACTCTAGTCATGCATACATGAACAGTACACCATCACACTTAACGTTTTTACCAATCATGCTCACACACACACGCATGCACGCAACCCTCCTTGCTATAATACGCAGACACACAGATGCACATACACACACCCTGACTTGGATTCAGAGCTGGCTGTCATAGACACACTCGCTTATTCACACTACATTCGGTCACATTCGCACAGACTACATCGTGCACACACACCCACTCGTCCAATCACACGCGCATGCACACACACCCACTCGGCCAATCACGCGTGCTCCCTCCCACGCCGGGGGTGGCCATTGAGCGCCATGTTCTGTAGGACTTCAGAGTGACACCCATGGTAGTTCTCCTTCTCTCCTGCCCAGGTTCTCTCCCATCACCATCGACAGCATGACCAGTCTGGCCGGGGTCAATTTGACCGGGCCGACAGGGGCTGGCTGGTGTATCTTCGTCTATAACCTGTCACCCGAGGCTGACGAGAGCGTCCTGTGGCAGCTCTTCGGGCCATTTGGAGCCGTAACCAACGTCAAGGTCATCCGCGACTTCACCACCAACAAGTGCAAGGGCTTCGGATTTGTCACCATGACCAACTACGACGAGGCGGCCATGGCCATCGCCAGCCTCAACGGCTACCGACTGGGCGACCGCGTCCTGCAAGTCTCCTTCAAGACCAGCAAGCAGCACAAGGCCTGAGCTGCGGGCAGGAGACGCACCGTCGCATTGGCTGGTCCAGCCTGTAGGGGGAGCTCACGAGCTTCCCGAACACTCACGAAACCATGGACCGGGAGTGAGTCTCTCGCTCTCTCTCTCACCCACACACACACATATACACACAGACGCGGGACGTACACAAGTGTCCAACGCACATACACGGATCAAGGGGGCACACTTTGACATGAGGACATACTCACACGGACAGATGACGTTTAGTGTTTTTCCTATCCACGCAAACACAACAGTTCTTCCCCTCACTTGCCTGTGCTGAATTAACCAGGATGGGGGAGGTGGGAGACCGGGCAAGCTGACACGGCGGGGGCGGAATGTTCTGAGGCTTTAATTCAACACAGGCAAAGTGTAAGTACACCGAATGAAGAGAAAAAAAAAAAGAAAAAAACAGACAAAAGTTAAGCATGAATTATAAATATGTGCGACTCACCCTAACCGGAACCAAGAACCTGGAACCACAGCCCTCCACCTTGTGTTCTGCTTGTGTCTAGTAAAGACAGAAAGAACAGCGAGAAATCACTTTTTTACGTGTGGGCATTTCAATCAAGGATTTTTTAAATTAAAAAAAAAAAAGTTAAAAAACAGTGTTCGCTTATATATAATATAAATATATAAATATTTATTCAATATTTAAGGTCATTATAATAGCCAAGTATGTAAGCAGTTTTTTAGAGAGAACTTTGTCTACTATTCGTGAGCTCTTTCATCTACGTGCAACCTGACTGTATTGCAGGCTGTCCCCAGGCCATTCAGTGTCTCTCACACGCGCACACACACGGACATATATATATATACATATATATATATATTATACACACACACAAGCAGGCTAGCACCCGCGCACACATGCACGCGCACGCGCGCACACGGCCTGACTGCACTCCTGCCCACGGCAGAGGGATCACGGGACTCGCGCGCGCGCGTGCCGCGAGGACCGACAGCCGCCGACAGAGGGAGCCTTTCGCTCACGCGGACGGGCGGCCGCACGTTTGCACGCGCACACACGTAAACCCGCGCACCACGAGGAACGAGCAACCAAAAGCGACCTCGCGAAGTAGGCCGAGTTCCGGTAAGCCCACTAAAACCCAGAGGACACACCAGTAAAGAGACACACTGACGCGCACGCACTCAAATGTCCTCTATCGAGGATGCAAAAAAGGAAATCATTGACTCGCAGGAGAACCTCTCTGTATTCTTCAGCTTGATTTTTTTCTACTCAACGACTAGATTAGGTTCTACCTAAAGTGGCTGTCTTCTGACTTTGGACATGGCGACAGTGTTTCCATGGTTACAGTGTTTGCATAGAAGCCTCTGGCAGGTCTGTGGCGAGTTTAACAAGAACATACAGCAGCCGTAGCAGAACAAACAAACGCTTTGGGCGAGGTTTCGTTTTTTTTCCTGTTACCGATTGTGACCCAGAAGAGCAATATGACGTGTTACATGGAGACTACGTTATCCACGGCTCTCCTCTTCTGTTCATCAAAGCCCCGCCCACTGCAGTAGCTCCGCCCACTCACATTTCCCCTCCCATTCCCCAGATGCCATCCTGTTCTAATAATTGCCCCACGACACCTGCCTATGTACCCTCCATGAGATGCAGGTTTCTAGTGGGCACCTACTGGCACGCGACGTCGACTCTACCTTACTGTACTGTACAGATGCGCCTTTTATGGTACGACGGCGAAAAACAATTCACTTGACGGAACAAAAGCCTCAGTGTTTACTACGCACTGTCGGCTGGACTAGTAAATGTTTCCCCGAATAGGGTCAACGAACACAATCTTCACCGTATTTAAATCCAAACCCTCTAGACCTAGTCTTAATCCCACTCCACCTTTACTCCCATTCAAATCATATCCAGTATTTTAAAAAAAGTCATTTGTCTCCTGAACATTATAAGCATGACAAATGCTAAATTTGGATATCCTTAAAATATAAACAATAATTATAATAGGTTTCATATGCCAATGTAACCATCTGCCAAAATTCCGACTCATTCTGAAAAAAAATATATCAGAATTTCGACAGAAATGTTATCTTCCATGTTTAGGGTGAGAAGGACTTTGGCAGATAATAACAAAAATAGATTAAACAATAAGACAGCTTAAATATTGGCAAAAAATACTTAAATAAAAGGTGAACTGTGTTAAAATTACTTTTCTAAATAATGCTTACTTAGCCAAAGAGGACAGTAGTCTCTTTGATGTGAGAGGATTCAGACGGAAACAAATCTATTTTTATACTTAAAGGAAAAAAAGACCTTGATCAGAATTTGTACTGATTCTTGAGCTTAAAATATTTTCACAGACATATATAGTTTAATTTTCATATTTTTCATTTAGGGAAGTCTGTGTGTGTTGGGGAGGGTGGGGGTAGGGATTCTATGGGGCGAATTCATGTTGTGTCTTGCGCAAATTCTAGATTGTTCACCTCAAAATTTAGATGGCTGTGAAGATACATATCATGGTCAGTGTGCACAAAGACTCAGAGAATCAGGAACCTATCCAAGGTGTCTTACCTTAAACTCTTCCCTTTGGCAAGATGTAATTTTTGCATCGCATGAGTATGAGAAATTGGAAACTGTTTTAAAGGACTAATGGACAAAAGCACGTATATATTGTTTTCCATATGCTAATTAAGTTTTAAAGCTTCATGGAAATGATGCAAATACAATCGGCGTGACGTCAAAACCACAAAAAGGTTTCAGTACTCCTGAATCCTCAAAACATTCGGCTTTTGGAAAGATGAACCTTGAGAACAGGGAAAGGTGGGCGATTTGATTTGGTGGGAGGTCTAAGTGATTTTCCCTCCCATTTCAATTGCTTCTAATTCTAGAGATCTTCATGCATACTGCTCTGTAGCTCTACGTATACTTAAGAATCTAAATATCACTATTTCTGAACATTGTTCATTTAACTCACATTTACGTTAGTTTTATATTTCCCAGATGATTTTGCAGAGTGACAGCACGACTTCCATGCAAACAGGGCTCACGAACACGATTGCATATTATGAAGTAAGACAGGCGCTCGCGTCTTCACAGAGACTGATTTTTTTTTAAAAACAGCGGCAATTACACAGCACGCACGCACGCGCACACACGCACATACACATGGGCGCAGATCACCATTCAAACACTTGCAGGTTGCTTATATTACACGCTGGGCCAGGGCACGCGCACACACACACACACACACACAGCACGCAGGACTGCACGTACATGTAGACACAAAGGATGACACATACTGGACAGTGCACACACAGCACCGAGGACAATGATAAGAGACACAGGTACGCACCGCTTGAGCTCCAGTTATAAACCATTTCAAAAGGAAAAAAACTTTCTTATGGAACAGCAAGTGCAATGTGCTTTGTTTTTATATCGACTGAGAACATAATATATATTTTTTAAAAAAGAAATTAAACGTCACACTGAAATAGTTTGCAAAAAAGTGAAAGGATCAAATGTAAAAAATAGATAAAAAATGTGTAAATGTCGACTCATAAAAAAAAAAAAATCAAACAAGCACTAGAAACTCTGATCTCTGGAAATATACAACACTTCCTCCGTTGGCCCGTTGATTTATGTTCTGACTGCATAACTAACACAAATAGGCTAGTTGGCTTCAGTATCAAAAATTCTTGAAAGAGCAACTATGAAATTCTATGGAAAAATCCGAGGTGATTAGGTTTCCACCAATATCAATATCAGGATATAGCTCCTTTTATTTAATTTATTGGTTTGTTTTACATATCAGATTCACGCGTTGATTAAGCGTTTTTGTGTCATTGAGATTAACATAGAGGACACACGTGGGTTGAAGACTCAACTCAATTGCTTTTTACTGGGCACAAATTATCAATGATTTTTGTCTCTTTATTTAAAAATAATTAGTTGCAGTTCTTAGTGTTTGCAGATTTTAGAGTTAGACTTTTATTTCAATCAAAATGTGTTCGATTGTGTTTGTAAAAGTCTGTGGTAGATTCTGTTGCAACAAAAAAAATTAAACGTGAAAATATAAGATAGCGCCAACAAACTTGTACTATTTGGGCGACTTTAAACTTGTAGATTTAACTTATTGTTAACTTAAAACTATTTATTACTATTATTGCCTCGTATAAAAGTATGTTTTGTGTATATTTATGCTTTATTTCATTATATTTGCTAGTTTAAATGAGTTCTCAATTTTGCTGAAATGTGGCTATACCATATTTTTCTTTTATAAACGGGAATGAAAAAAACATTCAGAAATATAACAGCGAAAAGTTATCCGTAGGCAGAGTGCACTGGTAAGGAAAAATAAATTGGTGTGTAGACAACAAAAATGGCTTGCTTGATGTTACGTTTGCTGCCTGTGTTCTGTTTGTCTTGTTACGAAAAAAAAAAGAAAAAAAAACAACTTTGATTTTTTTCATCTTCCATGTTGTATCGAATATCGATTCTGTCCAATCTTGCAACCACTTTATAAACCCTAAAAGCGGCGGTTAAATTCTGGGTCAGGACCATTTGTCTGGACTTGTGTTTTCGGGAGTACTGCTGAGCTTCTACCGGTGAATTAAAAACCTCTGAAGCAATTGAGAGGAGACGGATGGCTGTGGCCGGTAGGGGTCAGTGGTGTGTCTCTCACAACCATGTGCTTTATTTATTTGGGGAAAGAGCAAGTTCTTTTGCCATTTCTCTAATTTATTTATATATAGTTTTTCGGGGATAGTAACCAAAAAGAAAAACAGAGGTAAAACTACCAATCCAGATGGAATAAAATGTCAGAAGAACAAAGCTAAATTTAACAGAAAATTCTGAACAAGAATGATTCAAATGTGACATCAGGGGCAAAAGTTTAAAAAAAAAAACACCTTTTGATTTAGCTTAGATTATCTATTACTGGGTATCATCTGAAGACGCTTGAAAACTTTTCATGGAATTGTTTGATTATTTGTACTTTTCTTGCGAGAAAAAAAAATAAAAGTTACAAATCTTACTGGTCCTACATGCCTTTACTTTGTGTGCTGGATAAAATTACACACCAGACCTCGATGATCGCACACCTCACAGCACAGCAAACATAAATCACTACAGACAGGAGGCTCGCTTCGGCCGAACAATAAAATGCAGCACTGCGCTACTCATAAGACCACTGACAGTGACGGATGGAGGCGAAGCAGGCTGCAGACAGTAAAGGATTACCGTGGTCCGAATTACTGACCGTGCAGCAAGCAGGCCCACTAGTGGCAGCAAGCACTAATAACCTTTTATGCAGTTCACTGCCTTTTGTTATTCATTTAAAAACAAAAGACCTTTCTAAATTCACCTCGTGATTATACAAAGCAAATTAGTTTAGTGGAACTGTATAATTTACTGGGGCTCTCCAGAATAATTCCACGTGGAGAAGGGCCCTTTATAGCCTGAGAACGGGCAACCTTCAGGCAGACCTGCTATGCTGTGGGTGACAGCAGGCGGAACACGGCATCAGAGATAAAAACAAAAACAAAAAGGGACACACACTGACACAGGACACTTACAGTTTATTAGCAAAACATCTGGATTTTTTTTTTTGGGGGGGGGTGGGTGTTTCACAGCAGTATCTCGATGGGTGGGAATGGGGCAACGAAAGAACCCATCAGCTCAAAACCAGTGAGGAGATCAGTGCAGATCCAGCAGTGAGTTTGTTCCCATCGGGTCGAAATGAAGTAAGTGCTCAGGGCAGGGCAAGAAGGTAGCAGGAAGTCTTGGGAAGGGAGGACAGTGATCTGGTCCCAGACAGCTGGAGGCTAAGAAAGGAAACGTTTTTTCTTTTTTTAGTGCAGTATCAGCACTGAGTGTTTACGTACATGTGCACGGGTGCAGGAGCTCACCTCAGGAGCACTTCTAGAACTCATCATGAGGATCGGTCTCCGGGGCGACCGTCTCCAGGCTGGGAGGCTCCTGGCAAATGGCTGGAGTGGTGAACTCCATCAGGTACTCACAGCGGCTGGGCTCGGAGGTGGACAGCACTGCAGTCTCCTTCCCGCACGAGAGTTTCACCTGAGACGTGAACACACAAGCTCAGGCAGGAGAATGCTTCCTGATTTTCTTCAAAGACACTCATCTCTCAAACGCACTATAAAAGTCCTTAAAAAGGACTCCCACAGTGGCATGTGATCACCGATATTCGTTCACCTGTAGAAATACTGGGTTCACTGCTCCCCACCCATTTTACCATAATGTCCACTGGCCATCCAAAGTCACTGGTGGGAGACTAACCGTGGTGGACCTGTTCGGTCCTTGCCAGCAGCCCGTCCCGTGGTCGTACTTCATGATGGAGTACTTGCTGCCCTCTGGTCCTGTCCAGGAGCCCCATGACCTGCAGAAGGGAAAAGATCCAAAGCCTTGAGTTAACCCAAATGCACAAAATCAGCAACACCAACACCAACACCAACACCACCACCACCCAGCAGCAAATCGGATCACGGAGCTGATGCCTGATTTGCTGCCTGGAGCCTCACCCCAAGTTGGTTTCCGATCCACCATATTTAGGCTTCTGGGATACACGGTTGAAAGGACACAACCTGTAAATATATCTGAAGACCAGAAAACAAGGAATGAACTTCAAATCGCACACAAACTACATCTGAATCAGTCACCTGTACACCCACCCAACCCACACACACACACACACACACACACACACACACACACACACACATATATATATATAGAGTAGAGGGACGTACTCATTGGTGGTCAGTTCATAGCACTGGCTGTAAAGGTAGGCAAACTCTGCACTGGAGCCAAAGTCAAACGAGATCTCCTTCTCGAGGCTCCTGGAGCAGAAATATCACAGTAAGAGTCGGTCACGGAGCTGCACTGGCACCACCCAACGAGGCCTGGCTGTAGATCACCAAGCTCTCCTCAGCACCTCCACCCTGGGGCTTCCAGGGGTGCGGAAGAGCAGAAACCGAGGAGGTGTACCTGGGGAGATGGTACAGGTCGAGTTTCTTTTTCGACTCACTTGATCTGATCGTCAACTTCACGGAGGGATTTCTCTGCAGTGTCGAACTCATCCCGGGCCTTCTGAGCAGCTGCGAGACAGAACCATACTGTGAACAACGTGAACAACATGCACACATGCACACGCACGCAGTCCAGCGCACCCAGGACCACCCACCATCGATCAGCGCCTGCGTCTCCTGGTCATACGGTGGCATGGCGCCATCAGCGTCATCACTGCGCTCTGCCGGTGGACCAGCAGGGGGCGCCTGTCAGTAAAACACGTCACTGTTAGAGGCTAGAGCTCAGGCAGGTTGTCCACGTCTGTCTCGTCACGCCCACCGTCACCTTGTCTTCGTACTCCTCGGGATTGTCGTCATCCTCGTCGTCGTCCTCATCATCCTCTTCATCCCCGGGGTCATCCTCAGGGTAGGCTTGGTCCGCATCTGAATCCTTGCTGGAATCCTTGTCCTGGTCCACCTCGGAGTCTTGGGGCTCTTGTGGGACCGGAGGGGCCGGCTGGGTCTGAGGACGCCACTCACAGTGAACACAAATGAACTTCTATTCAGAAACACCTCCTTCAGCTCAAAGGCAGAATGATGGAGCCCTGACCTCAGAGACATATTTGTCCTTGATGTTACTCCATAAGTTCTGGAATCCAGCAGGGTCCACCTTGTCAGCTCCACTCAGCAGCCCCTGTTTCAAACACACCCCCCCCCCACATTCCATTACCATGCTACATGTCATTCACAATAACAGGCTACCAGTACAGAAAACTACAACTCCCAGAATCCCTCCTGCTCAAAGCACCCCTGTAATTAATGCTGCGTGCCATTTAACCTCAGACTTAGAAAGTTAGAGCTGGGAATGCTGTGACACCCAAGTTAACCGCATTACATTAAATTACTTGTACATTACCAGTACAAGTCAGAAACACATGTAGCAATACCAGTCCCAGTCAGGTTCATCGTTAGCCATTGTTCGCAATACCAACTGATGACAACGCATCACACGGTATTTTGCACATACAAACAGCACAGCAACATGTCCACAGATAGCAGCCAGACAGCACTGTCTTTACAACTGATTCAATGCATAATTGCTGATAAACAGAATATAACTACATCTTTCTATAACTGCATCTTGGATGCAGCCATCTAGGATACTGAGGTTGGGGCTGTGGAGGTTCCCACTCTGAGTCTCTCCACACTCGGTAATCCTGATCTCCGAGTTCGAACGGGACGCGGCATAAATCAGTGCATTAACTCCGGCGAGGAATCGGGGCGGCACCTGAGCTTCTGTGACAGTCAAGGTGCCATCGCCATCGGGGTCCAGCTCTGGGTGGCCCTGTAGCTCTGACACAGACACCCTGAGGGGCACAGAGCACCAAGTCACACACAGCGGGACACGCATATCACCGTTAGACCCCCCCCCATGGCAAACCCAAGACTCACAGGCCGTCTGCATCATCATCCAGCTCCAGGAAGACCTCAGCCATCTTGGCCTGCTCCTTCTCCAGCAGGAGAGCTGCCTTTTGCGCTAAAACATTACGACCGAAATAAATGTATGCACGTCGTCATAAGGCTAAAATCCTAGGGGAAAGGGTAGCCATAATTAAATGATTTTTTTAATTAAAGTTTTTTAGGTGTCAGTAAATTAATTAATTATATGAGCCTAGCACATTATTAATGAGCCGATGGAATAACTTAAGGAGAGCATGATTTCGATGCAGCCCCACAGTCACTGCACAGCCTGCACTTACCCTCCCATGCCTGCAGGTGGCGCTCTTTCGCCTCTCTCTCTGGCTGCTCTGCGGTCTCCTTCACGGTGCGGAGTGCTTCCACCTTGTCCTCGTGCTCCCTCCTGCTGGCCTGCAGCTCAGACAGCTTGCCCTGTGGGGAGCCCGGTGCAGAGCCGTGAGCGAGCGGGCAGGGAGGATTCATATGCCAAGGAACACAGGAGTATGCGGGGCTACCCCCACCCCCGAATCGTCGCTGAATGAGGAAAAACACGCATGTCCTCTTTCTGATGATTGTAATCCCCCCCCCCACTATAGATGGAATACACTCTCTCCTCCACGTATTGATGCTCGACATCGAACCGACCAATGAAAAGAGGCTTTATGAAGGCATTTATTTAACTAGTGCTTGTCAGTACTAGTTAACATTTGGATTCAGATGGTTGTTAGTAGGCATTATTTTATACCGCTAATTTTACCAACTTAACAAAATCGACAGACTGGTGACTAATATCACCCTTAATGTTTGTTGTGAATATAAAGGGAGATTAGTTTGTATCTTGTTTTATTGATTGGCTCGCTGACGACAAAAACTGTTCACTGACGGCTGTTTACTGACGGCTGTTTACAGATGGGGGGGGGCTCTCATTATGCCGTTTTAAGTTTTGTTTTGAAAAGAAAATGCGTTCTTTTCTTCATTTTCTTGAAATAACGAATGAACAAATAAATTTTACATTTATACAAGAAGATAACCTGAGCACTTTAGAGAACCAATGGGAAGGCTCTTCAACAACCACCACTGTGCAGCATCCACCGGGATGACGCGACAACAGCAATTCTGCACCAGTACGCTCACGCCACAGTAGCCAAGTAGGGGATGATTAGGAGGCCAGGTTTGAAAGGGCCACAGTGGGCGATTTTAGCCCACAGGACATCAGGGTACCACCCCTACTGTTTGGAAAGATGCCCAGGCATCTTTTTATGACCCGAGAGAGTCTGGACCTCAGTTTTACGTCTCATCCAAAGGAAAGGACGCGTGTTTTCTGTCACACAGCAACAACACAATAGCGAATTATTTTCCTTTTCAAGTACATAAGAATGATGTAGCTTTGTGACAAAGGGTGGCTGACAGGGTGATTGTTTAAGAATAATCCCTCAATCTTTGGATCAGAATAACATTATTCTACAACAGTGTAATTTCTTACTTAAAAAAAAAAAAAAAAAAAACACACAACAATAAGCAGAAGGGGCTTCCTGCTCAGTGCATTGTGAGACAGGCACCGCACCATCCCAGGATAAGGCTGTCAGATGGATGGACAGAGACTGCAGTAAGTGAAATTTACTATAATTTAAACTCATTTCACAGCAAAATAATTATAGTTTTTTTCCGCTGAGCCGGCCTCACCTGCTTCTCCTGCAGGCCTTGCTTCGCCTCCTCGATCAGCTGCTGCTTCAGCAGAAAGCCTTCCCTGGTGATCTCCGCCATCTTCTCCAGGGTCTCCCTCTCCTTCTGGCCCAGCTCCCTGCTCAGCAGACATGCCCTTGTCAAGAACGTCATCCCCGGCCTAAAGCAGGCAGGCGGGGCGGCCCGGCGGGGGGGAAGGGGGGTCTCACCGGCAGGTATTCTGACAGGAGGCCCCGCTGTTGTACTCGTCGGTCGTGTCGCAGCAGTCTGGCGCACGGGAAGGACAGAAGCAGGCGTTATAAAAGCAGCGCTATTGAGCTGACACCGGGCGCCCAGGTCCAACCGCAGGCCGGCTTACCGCAGACGCCGTCGTTGATCCGCGACGAGGGGATGAAGGTGGCCCGGAAGCCAGCGTTGGTGCAGTGGAAGCTACCGTTGGGGCAGGCAGCCGTGCCTGGTGGGGAGAATCGACTTTACATTCCGGTGTCACTTCCTCACATGGACCGCAGGCGATTCGGCAGTTAGGGATCAACTACATTCAGCTGACGTCTAACAGAACAGCCACCCGGTGAGTGACATGGGATGCATTTACACTGATATTGGTCTGTTGGGGACCACATGACCATTTTGTGCACTGAGCACCGTCTGGAGCACAGCTGAGCCGATGCCAGTGTGGCATCTGTGGCAGGAGTCCGACGCCAAGCGGGGTACCTGGCTCATCGGAGCCGTCCTTGCAGTCGCAGTAGTCGTCATTGACGCGGTCGAAGGGGATGGTGCGGGAGCCGTCCAGGCATGTGAAGGGCCGGCCCTCCTCGTAAAAGTGCCGCTCTGTTCGAGGTCAGGGAGCAACTGACACAGTGAGTTCTAGGGATTTACAAGATCTGATAATGTGATCACCTAATGTCGGCCACCTGAGAGCAAAAAAAAACGCAACCAACTGTAGCAGTAGTCGACGTCTGTAAATTCGTTCCCATTATTAGTACAGAGAGTGGTAATGTTCATATCAAAATAAGATGAAGTCGTGGACGTACTCTCTAGCGGGACTCCCCTCGGCCGCTGCACCTCCACCGCTGTCCCCAGCGCTGCGCCCAGGCTCACCATCAGAAGCGCCTGGAGCCCGAACATCTTGCAACCCCTGTCAGCAGGACGGATGCGGCAGAAGTCATTTCACCACGTCATAACACGAAGACCAGAAAGCCGCCAGGCCAAAGGATCACAACTATAAAGACGAGCAGGATCCGTCTCGGTGCAGACGGGACACTCTGAATGTTAACCTCTTGGCAGTATTAATATCCCCCACGTGAAAATTCCTACCGTTTCCAAATGCTCTGGGGTCAGACTGACCCCAATCACTGCCTAAGGTTAAGCATGTAAGGATTATAGGCCGAAGCCCACGAATGAATGTAGCTAAATGACATTTCTATGGGATCACGCCTAAGTCGAAT
>JAODKK010000043.1:14573900-14606288 GCA_026774405.1 Petrocephalus microphthalmus | reverse complement strand
CGGCGGGAACCGGGTGGGTGGGGGGGGGGCGAGCAGGGGTGGGGAACAGGAGCGGGTGCTCTGGGGGCCGGCGTGTGGCAGGTGACAAGCTGCTTCAGCGGGGGGGGGTCCTCACAGCTTACAGCTCTCATCATACCGCTGTCATCGGGGACATGGGCTGAACCGCAACGATCAATGAAAACAGGCTAAATAAATACTTAGCACTGAAAACGGAGACATCCCCCCCACCACCGGTGTCAACAGGCCTCAATACACACCTCTGATCACACATACAGCCCGATCACTCATGGCTAATTACACAAATACGGGTATCAGAAAACAGACACAGGAACAGCTAATCAAATGTCGCTCACTATTTCAAAACCATGGATATCATAGAAAATATGCATACTTATAAAGAAACACACAAACATCTACATAGGTAAAGAGATTCACTTCAACCGGACACTCAAAGCCAATCACACAAAGACTCAGCAAACAGAAGCCCCGCCCCTCGAGAGGCAGCACTTAAGCCTCATAACCAGAGACCCTTAATCCCCCTAAACCACTATGCGTCCTGGAGGGTGTCTTTCTCCTCTGGCCCCTAATTAATTAGCCGTGATTCAGCCCTTGATTGAATGGTAGGAGACGAATCAAAGGGCATTAAAGCGAGAGTGCGTGTGCTGTGTGATTTTCCAATCACATCTCGATCTCTCATGGCCCTTCAGCAATCAGGTAGGGGCTCGAGTCGTTCCATTAAAATTCAGTGCTACTCCAGTGTTTGTTTCACAAATAATCAAATAATGGAAACCCAACACACCCAAGACACTTTTCAATTAAGAGGTTCCGTAAACGACTTCTAATTCAAATGATGAACATGGTGGGTTATTATTCATCACAATGGCCCAGTCATCCTCTCTTAACCCGCATCGTGTCCAGTGATTCCAGGCATTCCCGGGAGTGAGAGGCTCTCCCCAACGGGATGAGTGATTGCCGCAGGTCCGCAACCGTGCATTGATTGCGGAACGCCTTCAGTCACGCATTTCACGGTCCAGAGCTAAGTAATTAACAGCTCAGCTGGCCCAGAGCAAAACTTTATGCATTCAAGCTCACCAAGCCCAGGATGAGAAAACCTTTTGATGCAGGTGTGTCAGGTTTAAGTCACTGATTCGGACTTTCTGTTGAACCCTTGAATGTAACCACTTAATGTAACCTCACTGTAAACCACTAATCAAACATCTGAGTTCCACCCACGTATCCCATGCTGGGTCGTAGTGGACTACTCAATTGCCGAGCCAGACGTGAAGCCTTCAGCCAATCAGTAATTAGTAAATGAATTACCTTGAAGAATGGAAAGCAAGGCCTGAAATCGAGGGCCAGATTTGAAGAGCCTTGGTGAGATATCAGTCCATTGCAGGCTAGGCACACAATCACACACCGTGTCATTCTGAGAGATCAACTCACATAACTGCATGCTATTGTATTTTTTCAAAGCAGGAGTACATGAAGGAAACCAGCACAACACAGGTACAAGATCCAAGCTCCACACACGCAGAGAAGTGGGATTCGAACCGACAACCCAGGCAGTGTGCAAGGACACTACCCACATGCGGCCTGCATCCACTAATCAATAAAACACAATTCTCAGAAGATTAATCCATTTTCATTCATTATTATAAAGAATATCAACGATGATGAATGCAGCACAAAGCTGGATGTCGATGGATGATCGACTGGTCCCGAAGCCGGTCTCCACGGAGACCGCCTCCCGTGTGCTTTACAGCTGCGGTGATCCGGATTAATCTTCCATGACCTGCCGCGCGGAGGGTCTTTCCGCATGGGGGCACCCGCGACTGTGACACGGCGGTACACCGGTGCTAAGGTCTGGACCGGCTACAAGCATTTCCTGGGGATGCTAAGCCCGGGCTGGCCCTGTGCCCGGATGCCGATTGAGCGGGCCGTCTGTGCGGCAGGCCCGACCTGACGGGGGGCAAGTGGCCGTGGGAAGATGTGCGTGCTCTCGTGTAATAATCACATACATTATTACACACCTTACTGGATAGCTGTCCTTGCTGTCACTCTAATCATTACACACTTTACCATGTCGCTGTCCTTGCTGGAACAGAAATCATTACCCATTTCACTGTGTGGTTATCCTTGTTGTCACTGTCATCCTTATATAATCATTGCAAAAATAATTTAATTTGGACTTGTAAGTCAGAGTAGCATATACGTGAACGGGATACAGAATGGCCGTCTGTGTGTCTATGCCAATGTTTCTCAATCCAGTCCTCAGGAACCCCCAGACAGTCCAGGTATTTGCTCCCTCCCAGCTCCCAGCACACCTGAACCAAGCTATCAACCAATCAAGAACACCGAATACCTGGTACAGGTGTGTTACTTGGAGGGAGCAACAATGTGGACTGTCTGGGTGTCCCCGAGGACCGGGTTGAGAAACGTCGGCCTAGACAGCTTCGCCAGGACCAAGAGAGGGGAAAAACCTAAACGATGAGCTCAAAGAATCAGGGGATGCGAATCAGGACAACACTGCACAGCGGACTGTCCGCCAGCGACGCAGACGCAAAGCCAGGGCAGGGGGAGGTGTAAATCACACACCAGCTCCGGTGATTCTCCTCCACAGAGCTTCAAAGCGGCACAGACCGGGGATTATCCGTACGCGGCCCACTGGGAGGAAGACCCCAGTCCCCTACAGGTGACTCACGCGTATGTACACTCGCTCTCTCACTCGCTCACCCACTCACTCGGGAGGCTTGGCCTCGCCTCTCTCACACAGCCGCGCCAACCAACAGGCGTCGGTCTGTGGCACCCGAGTCGCGCCACCGGCGATACCGGTCCAGAGCCGAACGGAACCGGTCACGCATTGACCCCAGGGGCTTACATCACCGCCGTCAAGCTCTGCTACGCAAAGGCAGGGGGCGGGGGTCGGGGTCCGTCTGAGGGTGCATTTTAATCCACCACGAGAGTCTCCTTCTCTCGGATTAGTTCCTGCCTTGGAGCTGATCGACAAATTCTGCCCTCGGGGTGCAGCCACACGCCGCAAAAGTTGCCTCACTTCTGCACTTCTTTGAAGACTGGCAACAACACTTAACTCAACAACCAACTTAAACCCAACACCCAATCCTTAGATACAGGACCACGGCATGCAAATCAGAATCTTTCTGTTAGCCGGTTCAATTAATCTCCTTAAACTCAAACGAGCCATTTCTTAATCACGTCGCGCAAGACACATCAATGTCCTGTAAAAGGCAGTCGAAACCTGACCATACTGAAAACGAGTCGGCCTCTTGGCTCATCCACACCAGCCGGTATTGATATTACTCTAGTTTCTATACTCTTTCTCTCAAATGGCTGGTCATGTGGCCAAAGGCCATCAGCTACTGCCATGGCAGGGTATTTCCACACCGAGTTGACGACTCCCAGGAAAATAAGGGAAGTTTCCCAGTGATGCCAGCTATCACCCTCCTTCTAATCTGGCCACAACAAACGCTTGTCTCCTCTCAGGAGAGGAAAGTGCAGAGGAAGATCCACGAGGGACTAATGGAACTCAGCTAAACACATCTCAGGGGCTTTTTATCCGCGGGGAGCACATCCCCCCGAGCGGGTGATTCACGCCGGCTCGTAGCGAACAAACCCTCACCTCCAGCTGGCCGCTTGATCACAAGCGTAGGTCACACAATACCCTGATTCGGTTTCAATTTACCCCACGTAAATAACGTCGGAGCGCCTCAGCACACAGACATTTCACACCTATAAAGCTGTGGCATTAATACACGAGAGCTTCCTACATGGGATTTGCTTTCTTTTTTCTTTTACCACTTCATTATTCAACTGAGTCACAAGTGGCCGAAACAAAATGCCAGGTGTGAGATTCCATTCGGTGGAGGGTACTGGCGGCCTAGCGCGTAGCCTGGCGGATCGGCGGTAACAGATCACCAGGGACGGCGGCGTGCTCCTAGCCCTGGCCAGGCCGCGGATGAGTGGGTTCAGCCGACGACATTGGGAGGACGGCCCTAAACGCACGGCCTCCTGTAGTGCCGGCCTGGGGGGTGCAGCAGAAGGTTTCTGATTAGGAGGTTTTCTTTCTGCGAGGGTTGCTGTTGTCCTGGCCCTTAAGTCAAGCACTCAACTTGAGGGGTGGGGGGGGGTGTCACTTTGGTAAATAATCAGCTGTTTTCAGGAGGAAAGCTTGAAGCACCAACTTATGCAAATCACCATGAAAATTGGATTTACTGTGAAAATAATAATTTAACTTATCAAACTCCAGATTATTTTTTCCTTTTGGAGGGGAATGGAAGCCTCACTTAATTCTCCTCATGATACAATTAAGCTCTGCCTCGGTATTTTCGCCCTCCCCAAGTGTATTACTGTCTGCTTGAGAGCTATATAAAGGAGGCATCTTACAATTGCGGGCGCTTAAATCTTTATAAAGCCGCTGTAATTTAGTGATTATGGCTGAGGGTCGCAGGATTGTAGCTGCGCATTAAGGCTTTTTTCACGGGGAAACCCGGTGAGGTGGGGGGTAAATGGGCCATCCCGCTGCGCACCGAGGAGCGGTTCTCAGCTCCGGGCATCCCCATGACAGCGCGCCGTCCCCGCGGCGTGTGCGCACCTGTGCCCGCGCCTCGCCGGACGCGCGACGCGCGCAGCCGCATGGGCGCACGCACTCGGGGACCTTTGAAACCATTAAAGCACCCAGAGCAACTTTATCTGCCGTTACTTTAATCCAGATCTTGTCACCGGCGATGCGAGGAGACGCTTATTCGCGATACGTCCTGCCCGTCCCTATCCGTGTGTGTGTGGGCGAGCGAGCTGCTACGAAGTCAGCGCATTAGTGCTGGAGCGCACTTCCGGAAGACTGATGACATCCCAAACTTAGGCTTTTATAAATGTCCTACACGGCGAGCAGTAACGAATCAAGCGGCTCCGCCGAGAACCCACGCCTCCCGTCTCCAAAAACAAAGCACTTCACATCTGTTAACTCTTCGCGCAGCCTCCAAACTGGGGACGGGGGGGGATCTTGGTGCCGAGTCCAGGTAAAAGGCTCCCTATTTAAAACATCCCCCCTCCCCGGTCTGGCTGCTTACCTTTTATTCCCCACACAGTTGGCGATGGACGTGCTGGTCGTTCCGTGGAAAGAGGACGGCCACGACATCCGAGTCTTCTTCAGCCCGGGTCGGTCGCTCGTGTCCACCGCGTTGGAGCGCTCGATCTGCGGGTGGTGGTGCCGATCCGTGTCCGAGTATCCACGGTGCTTTATTTTGATTGGGGTCCGGGGCTGCCTCCAAAGGTGTTGCGGAGGCTTGAGGGTGGCCTGCCCCTCCCGGGGCACCGGCAAAGACAGAGACAAGCTCTTCTTCGAGCTAGGTGGCGTTTCCATCATAGTGCAAATATAACGATCCCTTAAAAGTAAAATACCTGACTCTATGTACAATATTCAAAACTAACTAATTTGGCTATGAATTATTTTTTTTTATAAATTCAAAAATAAATTTCTGTTTCCATCATAAATAAAAATAAAATAAAATCACAGTGCTGTCAGACCTAGTTGAGAGCTACTCTCGGTAGTGTAATATATTGCTATCCAGTCAAAATCCAATCAAAAGTTTTCTTTTTATATAAAACCAGAAAGATCAGTTGCTGTGTGCACATCCGATCATTTAAACCGTTAGAGTATCCATGGGGCAGATGACTGGAGACAATAGCGAGCGCATCTTCTCCTGAAGTTAGTCGCCTCATCGCCCATGGCGCAATGGATCACTTATTTACAGCGCAATTTATTGCTTTTTATCAGTCGCTTATTGCAGAATCACAGACCACTGGCGCAGCGCTGCGAGGTATTATTGCCGCCCGCGGCTGCACCTGTCCATCAAAGCTCACCCGTAATCGCTCCTTTTCTAAACGGATCCATAAAAAAAGTATCCGGAACGCGAGAATTCGGAGCTGTAACGAACGAAGAAATACCAGAATATTGAATATGATTATCGCTCTTTCCAAGTTAAAACATCCCCTAAGACTGCTTTACATGATGACACTCCGGCTTTTAATTATGGCTATATCTAAAACAACTGCGAGAAAAACACCTTCTATTCTTCCTTTTCTTTATTTTAACCCGTCAAGCATTGGAAGCATCAACCGGTTCCAGGCGAAAAAATGTTCAAGTCTCTCTCCTGCTATTTGCCTCGTCCGTTCGGCCTCTATTTTGCCTTTTTTCTAGGTTGTCGGCAGCAGTTTTATGGTATTTAGAATACCCCATTGCGCCTCCCTCGTCATCTCTTGGTGCTCACGTCGTACTCCCTCTCGCTCCCTTTCTCTCTGCCTCTCAAACACATACACATATACACACGCACGCACACACACACACACACACACACACGCAGACACACGCGCGCGCGCACACACACACAGACACGCGCGCGCGCGCCTCCTCTCCGCCTTCTCCTATTCCTCCCATGTAGATGGAACACGATATGTGATTTTAAATCATTTTCTTCTGCGTTATTACACACTATTTCTCAGAGCACCGCACGTTTTTTTTTTTTTTCTTTTTTTTGTGTTAATCATCTCGGGGTCTGGGGGGCTTTTTTTATACAAACGCCTGTTAAATTGTCCAATTTAATGTAGCGTGACCGCCCATCAAATCACCGTCGCCTGGTTTTACTGGCTGATAAGAGCGGTTAAAAGTAATGCGGGAATTAGGCTGCGTATTTTCGCTTTTATATCAGTATCTCTTTCCAGCCATTGCATTTGTTTCCAGCTCTTTTTTGTCGCAATGTATCTCTACATATATTCCTCCCACTGCTGTGAGTTGTCATTTTGGCTTTCATACGTCGAAACGCGGCCCCCCCCCCCCCCCCTCTCCAAAAGCCTGGTATTATAAGGGCGATTATTCGCAAAACATGTTCTCCGCCTAGCTTATACATACGTTCGTTAGGCGTAAAGGATTAATTCGACGGCAGTGTAGGGTACGGACGGTGCCCATCAATACATTTCGCCCACGCTCTTTTTTTCCTTTTTTTACGTTTTTCCTCTAGGGCAGAATTTTTATTTCGATTGAGTGGACATTCACTTCAGCACCGCGCCATCCGGATCGCCGGGCTGCCATGCACCCCATGTGCGCACATCACTTATTAATTAATTATTATTTTTTTAGAAATGTATGTGTTTTTTTTTTACACTACATCATTTTATTGCTGTTTATTCCGAACTGTTCCCTAGGTGACGCGCACACATATTATCGGCCTCCAAATATCATGTTCAGCGCGACTTCCTGCAAATTAAACTTCATTTGCGCGGCTGGCAGGCTGGGGCGCTGCTGGCAAGCGCGGCGACTAGGGGAAAGTAACAGAGGGACTTAAAATACCCCCTTTCACCGCAACCGTCCATTTTCCGCGGCGGTAATGAGAGCACCTAACATTATCTTTCTGCTGACGAAGTGACTTGGTGCAGGACCTGCCTGGCAGGCCAGCCCCGGCCTTGCTCGTTTGCACCTTTTGCAGATACTCAATCCAAGTTAATTGATTCTGTCAGATCATCCAGAACATTTACGGGCGCAAGGACAGTGTCTCCCTGTAGTTTTATGGGCTCCTTTTGCTTAATACATAGACGGGCATGGGGAATAATAGTAGGAAAGCCCCAGTATCCCCTTATTTAGTCATTCAGTCTGAACAGTGACTGCAATTGCGGCCTGTTTGCCAGTAAGACATTTTATGTGCAGGCGCACTGGAGGGGCATGGATCCCTTGGCACATTTATTTGGCCCAGGACTACAGGGGCCCCAAATCCTTTGGTCGAGGCCCTCGCTCACTCAACAAATTATCTACTGTGGAACCCGTATTTCTGTAGAATGAAAGCTTGATGCGCCAACCCAAGTGGGAGGCCCAAGGTGACATTTTGTTGGGGGGGGGGGGGGGCAGAATTTCTAGCCATGGCTTTGTGTGTGAAAAAAGAGCACCGTAGCACATGGGGGCAGACAGTAAAGTGCTAACAAAAAAATCTGCCAAAGTATAATTTAATTGTTTTATGAGGGTAAATGCTTAAGTAGCACTAAACAGATTAATCAGAGTAAAAGCATGTAAATTGGAAGGCAGCCATCTTTCTGTATTAACTGAAGGTGTATTCTCACTGCACATGGCTGTCAGTTTTATGCACCCTAAACATATACACACTCAATATTACCTGAATATGAGCCCGTCCAGAACACTACGATTTATTAGCATGGGGGTAGGGTCTTCATCTTTGCATTGGCACAGTGCTTTCCCCCCTCCTTTCCCTTCCGCTTGACTGAGGCCTCGTCCACGCGTATGCAGGTATTTTAAAAACTGTTTTTCCTCCTCTACACGCCAACAGAGCATGTTGAACCAACAGGCAGCGATATAAATCTAAACGTAAGGCCATGTTGGCCAATCAGAGGCCTTATTACCAGTTCTGTTGGGCTAAACACAGCTAATGTAAACAGTGAAGGGCACACACTCTGACGTCACACAAAGTAGATAACGGCACACACTCTGACGTTGAAAGTCAAACGTCAACGTTGAAAACTGAGTACTGGAAAATCTTCACCCAGGACAGCGCTTTATAAAAGCTGTTTTCAGAGACCTAAAATGCCATGTGTTTGGATGAAAGGCCAAAACGCAAAGAAAAACCTACGGTTTAAAAAATACGTTTGGAGAAGGCCTAACACCTTAGATATTTTACTAGCGAAGCCCCTCCCAAAACTGAACCCTGCCAACATTTATAGCCGGTTCTCCATGCCTGTGGAGGTCCATCTCGATAGCCGTTTGATAGGACAGCAAGGACAAGGAACCACAAAGACCAGGCACAGTTCAGACCCTTGACTAAAGGGTGAACTAGATTAAACAGAGCCTAGTACATGGAGATGAGGAAGGATTAGTACCCGGTACAGCCTGCAAGGCGCAACATCCACGTGACTCCTTCCCATTTCCAAAATGAAATGGAAAGCTCTTTAATTGGCTTAATGGGGAGTTTCACCTGAAGTTTTGACTAGCCAGTATTGTATCATCATCTTCTACATCAAAGACATGACTGAGATGTGTATTATCTGTATGTCGGCGTTTTTCTAACCCCAGTTTCAGTACTATGTCTGTTTCTGATTACCTCCAGGTGATAAACAGCATTTGATGACCGTTTCTCTTTCAAACAATAGCACAAAACTGGTAATTACCATATGGCCCAAAAGCAGGGAGAAAAAAAAAAAATCACATTTTAGTGTAGAACATCTCATGAAAGTTTGGCAAAATGCACCTTTAAGCAGTAAGGCCTAATAAAAAATCCTTGTGGGTCAGAAAATTACTGATGTTGCATTCAGAAGCATAGAGGGAGGCCAGCTACACCTCATGCCAAAATCCATCCTGTACTGATCCCTTCTGTTGTGGTAGAAGTCTTAAATGTTAAGATAACCTCTACCAAGTGTCCGAGTGCATCAAGAGTTATTTTTGGCAAGAAAGCATATAGAGTCCCCAGACTTTAACTAGCCTGGATCAGCACTCCAACAGTCCAGATTTACACTCTTGGTCCCCAGGAGCATTTGCCTCGTCTTTCAGATCTTCAGCCCCGGAGGAAATGGTTCCATACACAGTACCCAAGTTTCACTGTGAGGTCATCTAGATGTGCTTCATGTGAGATGTGATCGCTGACGTTCAGTCGTGCGGCGTCAGCCGAGAGCCACTGATGTAATGGAACAGAGTCTTGTTTATCTTCAGAAATATCTATAAAAACCCTTAATGGATTCTTAACTAGATCAAGAGGCTTCTTATTTCCATTCCAACAGTACAAAGGAATGGGATGATGCTGTTGAAGACAGGATCGCATTTCCTGGTAGGAGGCTGTTATGGGCTGAAGTCTCCACTGAGCAGGGCACACGGGGAGCTACTGAATATAATATGGATTCTCCTTGACTTTTATTTCCCAGATTTACACAGGCGCAAATGGGGGGCCAACTTCACGCTGATCACGTCACTATGTAAACAAACTTTAATATCTCAAAAACTAAAGCAGCACAAACAAAATTTTTAACTGCACAATCCAGCACTAATGCAGCACACACAATCGCGACTGGTCCGGTGGAAATCAGACGCAAATGGGGGGCCAACTTCACGCCAATGAAGTCACCATGTAAACAAACATTTATATCCACAGTCATGTTGGAACAGGAAGCAGCCATCCCTAAACTGTTCCCACGAAGTTGGGAGCATTTAATTGTCCAAAATGGCTTCTTATGCTGAAGCATTAAGAAACTAAGGGGCCGAGCCCAACCCCACACCATAATCCCCCCTTCACCAAACTTTATACTTGGCACAATGCAGTCAGGCAAGTACCATTCTCCTGGCAATTGCCAAATCCAGACTCATCTGATTGCCCGACAGAGATGCGTGATTTGTCACTCCAGAGGACATGTCTCCACTGCTCTAGAGTTCAGTAGCGGTGGGTTTTACACCACAGATGCAGAAACCATGGAGAATCAGAAACCATGGATGAACAAGGAAGTGCGGCTTCTACTAAAGGCACGTAACAATGCCATCAGATCAGGTGATGCTCAGGCCTACAGTACGTCCAGGCAGACCTGAAGAGGGGCATCAAGAAGGCCAAGTACAGCTACAAGCTGAAGGTGGAGGAACACTGTCAACTCTAACCCATTATTTGTACATAACGCTGTATATAACTATTCCCACCTTCTACACTACCCTTATCTGTACATATTCTACTTTTATTGCACCTTTACTTTTTATTTATTCCACTTGCTGCACTTCTGATTAGATGCAAAACCCTGTTACCCTGTATTATGCAAGTGTAATGACAATAAAGTTGAATCTAATCTAATTAGCATTGGAAATGACCATAATTCTATGCCGTGAATGTCAATGTTTGCCAAAAAATTCTCTGCCATTTTTTCCAGAAGGGGTCACTCTAGGAGAGTCGCTGTCACTACCCGATCTGTACAGCCTCGCCACTCTCGTGTTTTTTCTACCGCTCTGCTACACGTAATATACATATACAGCGTAAGCACTAAGCACACTGTGCAACAGTAATAGTCCTCCGTGTGAAACACCGTGACCACTGAGCAGTACATAATTGTATGGATTAAACAAAGCATCAAAGCAAAGAATTTGCGACGAGGATTTTTAGTAATCGAGTTATTCGAGCCGCTCGATGAATCGTTGCAGCCCTAGGTATTTTATATGGCCTACCACTTCAGGGCTGAATTGCTGTTGTTCCCAATTGCTTCCACTTTATTGTAATACCACTAACAGTTGACAGTGGTCGCCCATCGGGACCGGGTCCAGTGGATGGCTACAAGTCACAGAACCATAAGCAGAACAGGGCTTTGCACATGCGGATTGGGCCCGTTTAGTACCGGGTTTCGGTACCCAGCCCTAGTTGCTCAAGGTATGAAGAAGCCACAATCAAGACTCAACTGCCATTAACTAAGAGCTCTTTTAGAAAGTCAAACCCAGAGTGGTGGTTGGGGGGGGGGGGGGTTGAGACAGACAAGGAGTGCAGAACCCCCCCAAATCACATTTCTGCACACAGTGCAGGCAGCTATTGATCACGGCTAATCCACTCAATTACGCCGAAAGTGTCACCCAGCTGCCAGGGTATGTACAGCCTGAGCTCTTAGAATATATTTCATTGAACACCCACCATTACTTCCAGACATCCAAGTTCTAAATGAAATGACAGACCAGCAATTACTGGTTAACAGGCAATTACGCTGCTCCAGGAGCAAGCAGGCCCAACTGGTGAGCACTGCTCAGCTAGTACCTACCAGTGCCACCCCCCCATCCCCAAAGACTCTCTGCTGCTTGTCAGAGCAGAGCCCAAGAGGGTTTTTTTTTTTTTTTTTTTTTTTTTAAATAAACTCGGCTGCCAAAAACCAAGGTCCCTCACTGCACAAGCAGTCAGCGCTGAGACTTGGTTACAGCCACACACCCACCAACTCCTATACCAAACGACAGATGCTCCAACCATAAAAATTGAAAGTGCTGAAGCCAAATGCCCCCCCCCCCCCCATTCACACGATTTCAGGACAGAAAAAGAAGTATATCTGGACTGCAGACATACCATGCATTCAGACCATTTCAGACCAGGCTAGCCAAGGACCTGGGGGAATTTCATGTGGCTCTGGAAGCAGAGATCTGCTACAAGGGCTATTCTCTTTGTATGAGGAACTGTGTGCAAAACCTAACAAATGCCCAATCAGAAAGGAGAGAGGCACAAGCATACCACTACCGTCTGGAGTGGAACCAGTATGTCCTTTCTAGTGTTTTCCCAGGGACAAAGATGACTCGGTATGGAAGTTTAAATAACATTTACTTATTCAAAATCCCCACAAAACAGGCCAATTCAGCAGACGGCTACACAGAGTTTACAGAGAATGTTACAGACCAAAGAGGCTCTCAGTTGCTTTTACAGGACAAATGAACTCACTCACACTGCATTAATTAGTGAAGGCCCTGGAAAAGGAGAACTACTGTAACATACACAGCAAACTAAGATTAAAAAGCAGCAAAGTCCATCATAATAGAATTGGGGTACTGCTATATACTGCTAGGGCAGGTGTTTAAAGCAGAGATCCTACAGGTTATCACCAGTAGTACACAGAGGTAATGGTTACATAAAAATCAACTATCCAATAGCAGAACAGCCATGGCCAAACTTGGGCTCTGCCTTCAAACTTCGGGCACCCCATTGGCTGCTTCTCGTGAATCCCAGCAGGGGCAGAAAGACCCTGCCTTATTATACAAATAGGGCAGAGTGGGGCAATTCCATTCAGAGGGACAGATCAGTTGCTTGTCAATTAGCCATTCATTTACATATGATAGCTGGAAAAGGGGTCTTAGTGTCCAGATAACTGGCTATTTGCTTTAAGGAAGTTATACAAAACGCAGCACTTAGCCATTCAACCCTGACACATGGAGTTGTATATGGGCATAAACTGGAACTAGGTAAAAATCGGCACATTAAACAAGTAACTGGATCGACTGCCTTTTTCCCCCCCCCGATTGGCTCGGCTACTTTGACACCAAGAGAAACACAGGGCCAGCCTCGCTACCACTACAGCTCTACCCAGAGCTCAAAATTGAGAGAAACTGCTCCCTCTACTGGCAGGCAGGGGAGAAACAAGCCAGGCAGGAATCAGCTTGTCACTTTAGTCCAGGGCCCAGCAACCATCTCAGGACTACATTGAGAAGGAGAGGATGCAAACGAGAACTGACCCTGCCATGGGCTTGTAGTCCTCTGCACTGGTGTATCAATGAGGGTGAAACAACGATATATGCAACCCAGGATCAAAGACCCCACAGAGGCAAATCAACAGAAGTGACCAACTGTAAATGAAGTGAGAACAAGACAAACTTCATTAAATGTGATCTTTGCCCCTTTAAGTGCAAAAAAGAAATAAAACAAAAATAAACCTACATGGGGGGGGGGGGCGGGGGGGTAACAGATTAAGGTATTGCAGTGAAGGGGAAGTGAAAAATGATACACCAAACAAGGAAACAGCGAATCATGTGAAAGTGAGAGGAACGAAGGCAACCAAAACTGCAGCTTGAAGTTTAACCTTGACAGCAAAGAGCAGGAAAGGGGGCCTCAGCCCTTCCAAGCAAAAAACCTCAGCCATATGCACAACAGGAGGCCGGAAATTAAAAAAAGAACCAGCCACAGTAACCAAAAGAAATACGATAAAAAAAATAAAAAAAAAGCACAGGGTTTGGCCAGTCATTAAGAAAAAAATTGGCATAGAATACCAGGAAAATTGAATTCACTTTCAGCACAAAGAAAAACCAATGATTAAGACAAGTAAAGTAAAATTAACTTAAAAACTTAAAATGTAAAATTAAAAAAATATTAAAAAAAAAAAAAAAAATTCACAAAAAATAAAAGGTTCATCCACAGTGAAATAAATCCCTTCCATTGGCTGGCACATGTCAGCTCAGGGCTCCAAGAACAGCAGCAGCAGGTGGGAGGCCAAGGGCCGAGGACCACAGCACCCCCTGGAGGTCACTGGTAGAATGCTGGCTACCGGTCAGCACAACCGGAATAGGCCCAGGGCACCTTCAGAAGATGCGCTTGCGTTTCAGGTAGGAGTCGGCGTAATGGCCCCCCAGGCCTTGCGAGTGCTGGCCCACATACCCCCCCTCGGGGCTGGGCTCCGGTGACGGTATGAGGCGGGAGAACAAGCGTTTGTGGGCCCCGATCGGGGTCTGCAGGAAGGAGAGAAAAAAAAAAAAAAAAAAAAGAAAAAAAGAAAAAAAACCCTGTAAGGCAGGCAGGCACAGGATATACACCAGGCACACTACCCATAAAGGCACAGCAGAGGGTGCTACCTTCAGAACATTCTCCGATTGGTACAAACTGCTCGGCTGTGCCAGTGGGGGCATGCCCACAGCCTGGGGGAGAGAATGACGGCCGTTAGCAGCAGCCGGATGCATGAGGTACACAAAAACAACCAAGGCTGGAGACCTACCTTGTTGAGCTGGGCAGTGGGAGGGGCGGGCGCAGATGAACCGAAATATGTAGAGTAAGGGGGGCTGGGAGGGTAGGTGTAGAGGGGGTGGTGACTGTGGCCAGGATTCTGTGGGAACTGCAGAGATGGACAGGGATGAGGGGAGGGTGTGGAGCTGGCACTACCAGGCGGTAGGGAGAAGTGCACGAGACATGCCTACCTGTCCAAATCCAGGCAGGGCACCAGGGTCCACACTCAGAGGCTCATAAGGGTACAGCAGGGACTCCTGGCAAACAGGGACACGCGGTGACCCGAGTGGCTATTGGGTGTGTGTGTGTGTGTGTACAGGAATGCCGACCCACCTGGGGGAGCACCGAGTACTCAGAGTGCTGGGAATACGAGTCCTGGTAGCGGACACCGAAGCCCGAGCTTGGCCCACCACGCATCTGTGACAGGTTCCCTGCCTTCTTCTTGTAGGGGTGAGGCCTGCTACTAGCTCCTCCTACAAGGGGGAGGGTGTGTGTGACCACATTACGAATAAGGCTCCCAGGGCAGACCAAAGTGAGGAAGGTGAGGAGAGCATGGGGACGCACCTGAAGGGAACAGGCTCTGCATGTTGAGGTAGGGATTCTGGGGGAGGGACACCTCTTTGGGAGGTTCACCCAGGAGAGATACCTGTGGGGTAGGAGGCACAAGGTGACTGCAGGCTTGGGGAAGCCAGCCAATCAGGCACGGCCCTAGCTTTAGACCAGTACACAGGCTTCCAGTGAGTGTCAACTCGCAGTCACTAACCCCGGATGCAGCGCCCTCTCCCCCAAGTAGGCTCCCCAGGAGAGGAGTGGCTAGGCCCTGCAGGCCAAGAGAAGGTGTCGGAGGGAGGCTGCAGGGCACAGCTGGAGACTCCAGATCCCTCAGGAGGGATCGGCTAGGGGCAGGGGGCTTGATGGGCCCTGGTGGGTCGGAAGTCAGGCAGATAGGTGGCACCATGGCACCCCCTGTGGACAAGACAGCCACATGGCAATTTGCTCACAGCATTCGGGAAGAGCTCCACTGGGAAGAAGCAGTTACTCACCTGTAGGCAGGTCACCCAGCAAGCCCATGGCAGGCTGAAGAGACTGCACCCCTGCCAGAGGATTGTCTCCCAGCATTGCTGGCTGTGGGGACACATGCCAAAAAATGTTGCTTGGCCAGAGCTACAGGAAGCAAGTACCAATTTCAGGACATATCAGAAGTCAGCCAAGTTCAAGGATGTGCTGGGCACAGTTCTCACTCTCTCTCTCACACACACTTCTGCATTTCCTTCCCACATTAAACAAGGGAGACTTCATGCTCCAGCCAGAAAATGTGCCTTGAGAAGCCTGTACCCCAAAAACCTTGAAGTTCTGGTCACCCTGCAGCATAAAAGCAAATATAACGGCTTCAGGACCAGTGCTATGTGCACTGAGAGCATAAGGTTCTGCAAAGATGCAGCTCCGACCGCCCACACAGCTTCCTGACACACATCGCACCGTCTGACGTCACTCCAGCAGTCAAGGTCCAGGGCTCAACTTCCAGCTAAACCACACAGACAGAGCTTCCTGTGAAGAGCTCTCTTTGCAGGGAACGGACGACCAGCAGCCAACTTCACACAAAAGAGCGCAAGGACCGACTGAATCAAGACAAGGGCTTACAAAGCTGCCAAGGCAATCACACTTACAGCATTCCTGATGAGCAGCTTTCCAAGCAGGCTTGCCCTGCATTGCATGATGGGATAGTTTCAACATGAAAGCCAGCCAGCTCTCCATTATCAGCCAAATGCAAGAAAATGGTGTAAACATTTCAGGACCGCATCACTTCAGCTGAAGAAGGTTTTTGCTCAACAGACAGTGGTTTGAATCCCATTAACCTTTAATGAACGACCCCCCCCCCCCCCCCGACAAGCGTCACATGACTACCAACACACCCAGCACTACAGACACACTGCGCTCACACCCAAGCCACTCATGAGGACCAGCACCTGCTGCTCACTAGCGGGAAGCCGTTGCTGACAGGAACGGGAGGAGAGCAGTTGAGGATATAGATGAGAAGGGAATGGACATAGGAAAGGAGGGGCAGCTTCCATACCTGCTGGAGCGGGGCCTGGTTCTGCAGCAGCATTTGCAGCAAGGCTGCCGACAGGGCAGGATTGGCCAACAGAGGCACAGCAGGGGCCGGGCCAAGGAGACCTGCAGGCGCAAATCTTACATGATTCACTGGGGACCTCCCTGCAGCCGCACCCACTGCCCAGCATACACTGTGCCGATGTGAGCATTGCTTTTGAGGTACCAGGACATAAGGCACGTCATTCTCTCGCACGTCTTCAAAGTCTCCCCGCCACACATTAGAGGCCGATGCATCTGTGATTTCAGGAGGCAGCGTGCTGGCGAGTTTCAACCGCGGTTCCTACCCTGGGTAATCGGGGCCAGCAGCATCTTCAAGGCAGCAGGGTTGTTTAGGCCACTCAGGATCTGCAAGGCCGAAGGCTCTGGAAGGAGACCCTTCCCTCTATTCAGAGCCTGGCAAGAAGATTGACCATCAGTAATGCGACACCAGTAGGAATACTTGGGGAGTAATCAGGAAATAATCAGAATACTCAACCATTGTTTGGGCGGCAATGAGCGCAGCCAGCATGCTCCGGCCAGGTGGTCCCGGTGCACAGAAAGACACGCGGATGTGGGTCCCGCCCAGAGATCGGCCATCTGCCGCCCTCTGCACTTCCTCTGCCATCTCTGGGGTAGCAAACTCCAGCACCGCGAAGCGTTGGAAACTTCCATCCTGCCCCTGGGCCAGCTGGGGGGCAAAAAAAAAAAAAAAAGCATGTCAGCAAATGGATTTACACCCTCTTACAAAAGGCATTCGCACATGAGTACCCAGGACTTACTAATGGACAAAAAACACAACCCTGAGGGAAGGGCAGGACCTCAGGCAGTTCATAATTGGCTGCATTCTCTCTGTTCATAAGATGTAGCGGAAATGGCTAAGGAATAAAACACCAGTGACATGCTGCCAAATTAATGTCCCAGAACATACAGCTGATCATCACTGACCAGCTAAGAATAATCTCAACTACATTTCATCCTATTGAAACTTAAGCACAAGAATGTAAACAAAGGATGTTTCATAATATCTGGAACATACCCTCACTTTTCATTATGGCTTTGGTAAAAGGTTGCCATAGGCCAGACCAAGTGTGTTGGCACACGCGAGAGCGAATGCGGGAAGTCTCAGGAAAAGCGACTCTGCGGAAAAGCAGTCAAAGCAGACAAAGGGGCTCCTCTCTCCGGTTCCAGAAAGACCTGCAGGCGGCTGAAAGCCCCATCGCAATAGAATGCCAGAGAGCAGCAAAAAGGCCGGTGACATCAGAACACCGCCACAGCTCTGCAACAAGCTCCCTGTATCACTCCGGCACAGCCCTGAGCCGGACTGACTGACACAAAGCCTGAACAAAATGCTTTCAAGGCCTCTCTTGACCATCGACCACAAAGCCTAAATTTTATTGCACAGGAGAGTAATGACGCATGACACCTACGATGAATGCAGTCCAGCTCACACTCAGCTCAAAGCCAGAGCAAAATGCCTGCCGACTTGTCAAAATGGTTACCTTAAATGCTGACATTTACCAAGCTACCACACCAGCGGTCATTGTCCAAACCAGAGTCCTTCTCCAACTCTCACATGCACGCGCGCACACTAACTTTATACATATGGGATTCCCCAACCACTTTTTCTGAAAATTAACTGACTGGGTAAATGCCTGCACCCATTATTCAGTTCACGGAAGTACTGGAGAAAGACTGCCTTTTCCCAGCATTCCCCTGGCTTTGCCGCAATAAATTAACATCAAGCTGAAAGAATAGCACTGCTACCTTCTGTTGGACAGTTGTATCCTCATGGAGAAAAACTGCTGCAGCCAGACGACCAGCTTTATGGCTGACAGATACAATTAAAGCAGCAGGAACAGCAGAAAACAATAATTTGACTCTTATGCAGCAGCTGCTTCTAAAATGAAGACAGATGTGCCAGAAAGCAGCTCATTCGCTGGGAGAGAACCGTGTAAAACCCAAGAAAAACATGGATTCTGAGCATTTGCCAGCAGCTCCGACAAACATGCCGTCGTACAGCAGGAGTGGAGCATAGGTTCAATATGAAATAGGATCAAACCAACACAATGAGGTGTCAACATAAGTTTGAGGTTTGACCAATACCGTGAAGGCGGCCTACCTCACAGAAGACCGGCGTGTGCGTGTCGGCCAGGGCTTGGCGCAGGTCCTGGGTGTACACTAGGCTGTGCGGCAGCCTGTCCACGCACAGGCAGCGCGAGTGCAGCAGCGGGTACGTGAGGGCGCCCGCCTCGCTCCAGTGCACGTAGAGTGTACGCGAGCCCAGCTGCTTGCCCAGCAACTCCGACTTGGCCCGGGCCGCCGAGTCCTTTTTCATGTATTCCACGAAGCCATAGCCCTTGGAGTGACCCGTGCGCGCGCTGTGTACCAGGAAGCAGCGCTCCAGGTTGCCGAAAGGCCGCACCAGCTCCTCGAATTGCTGCTGGGAGAGCGAGCGTGGCAGGTTGGCCACGCACAACAGGGCGTCGGTGGGCTGCAGCTGCACCGAGATCTCCCGCTCGCGTAGGGCCTGCTGGTGGAACTCCTTGATGGCCGACTGTGCCTGTTCACCATTCAGCAGTGTGACAAAGGCTTTGGGGGGAGGAGCCAAGGATACATGTCAGTCACACTCCAATAGGAGTAAGATAGTTGGTCAATCCACATCAACCTCCAGTTTCACAGCTGGACAGTACAGTACGTTGCCAGGCTTGGCATTCTAACTGCCATTATGGATAATCCATTCTTCTGCTTACCAAAATAACTGAGGCAGTGGCTTGTTTTCCAGCATCATTAGCTGAACAGAACAAGTTGTACTACTCACATCTTTACAAATGACCACTGGGCATTCCTGAAAAACTATACATTAGCTTAAATCAGGACCATGGCAATTTACATTTCAACACCACATGCAAATTTTAATGCCCAGCTACTGCTGGCCTTTTCCAAACCATCACACATCTATTGGAGTGCACATGGCCAATAAAGCACTGTGAAGCAAAACACCGACATTTCAGCTGAAACTGAAGACACCAGAATTCTCAGTGACTGGAGTGCCCACCCCCCCAGCACACCCACCACTTATGGGCCTTGGACTCTGAGCCAAGAGCGCTCTGACCACAACTGCCTACTTAAACTGCTCAGGGAGGGGCTGGCTGTGACTCACCTGTCCCCTTATACTTGTCCACAAAGCAGTACTTGAGGTCATAGTCACTCAATAGTTCATGCACCTCCTGTAAAAGAAAGAAAAAAAATATACATGAATACAACCCACATCATTGTTTCCACATCACCTGACTTCAACCCTGCTGTTCACTATTCGGTTACTGGCAGAAAAGCTTCACAGCTGCTCACCTGAATAACTGCTGACTTTCTACATTTCCAGAACACTCAGTTTTATGGTTACCACGCACCCTCTCGAAACGTTACCAGCTAACAAAGCAGGCCGTTCCAAGCACACCCCAGATTTAGGATGAGAACCTGCAACGCCCATCATTAATATCAGTTACAGGAAGGAGCCCATTTAGGTATTGCAACAGTTTATCAATGTTTGAAAATGTTACAGGCAACTAAATGGCAAAATTTGTCAATTCTTTGTGTCTAAATAGAAGAAGCCGGGGTCCAAATCATGTCCTGAGTGATCAGGGGTCAAAAAAATTGGAATATAATTGGATTGGTCTGGGGTCCATAATCTATATCAGTGCCCCCACAAGACACAGCCACACACTAGTCTAGTTTTTTTGCAGCAGCAGATGAGCGAGCCTCCCTTGCAGCATGTGTTAGCAGGGCAGGGCAGAGGCCGCCGGCCCAGGCCGGTCAGTGCCACACAGGTCCGCAATTCCTCCCGGGGCAGGCGCGTTCCCGACGCGCGTCACTACCGCCTAGCATCATGCCGACCCAAATCCCAGCACTGCCGGCAAGCTAGGCCAAACGGACACCCTCCCCCACCACAACTGTTACAACTTATCACTGCATTTTTCACAGTGATACAGCCATCGGTAACTGGCTGAACGCCTGTAGACAACCTGCAGAAAGTGCAGATCGCCTAACAGTCATACGCGTATTAACACCAATCTAGCCACCAATACTCCCCGCCCCCCGCCGCGCACACATACAAACACTTCAACCAAGTGGGGTGCCGTTTTACAGCTTGGTGCCAGATGCATATTACAGCATTGATCGTCACCCTGAAAAGTTCACTCCTTCCTGCCAACCCGATCAGCTCGTTGGGGGGAGACGGCCAGCCACAAAGCACGGCGTCAGCAAACCCACATTTTTAAAAAGGGCAAAAAAAATTGACGACAAATAGCGATTAAACTGCACAGCAGAAGTGTGCGCCTGATAGCGACACCCACCAGGTCAGCAGTTTCTCAGCCCTCCTCTGATAACATTCAGCCTTGTGGGGGACTGGGCTGCAGACACCCAGGTTACCATTCACCACATTACTTCATTTCAGGGGAATGCTCCACGAAGCAGGATGCCTCAAGTTAGTTTGGTTAACTTAAGCTAGAACTCACGGTTACCAGATAGGTACGCTCCTTACTTTAACTCTAACCGGAAAACCATAATATCTAGCTTAAAAGTTAACCCACCTAGCTCATGCTTCGAGGAACATCCCCGGGATCGATGCCGGAAAAACCAAGGACGCCACCTGTTACCCCACACGGCTCCCACTAACACCTTAACATGCGGCGCCATCGGTAGTTAGTCAAAAATCTCCCTCTCAAACGTTGGGAAAGAACAGACGCGAGAGTCGTGCTGCGAGGAAGTTTGAAGAAAGAGCTACACGGGCAGGTGCCGGCTTAAAGAAAAAAAAAAAACTTGCCTGGTTGGTAATATCGGCGGGCAGGTTTTTAATGATGATTTTCCGCCGGTTATAAAACTCCCGACGAGTCTTTTCCAAGCGGCTCTCGACCTCCTCCGGGCTCAGCGCCGGCAGCTCCTCCTCGACCCTCCGGGGACACCCCCCTGCCACGGCCGCATCTTTCTGACCGCACTTTCCTTCCGACTCCCTAACTTCACCCGAAACCCAGTCCTCTCGCCCAGCGCCAGCGTCATAACAACCATAGGGCGGACGGGCGCTGAAATTCGGTGCGGCGTTGAGGCTCTGTTCCCGGGCTGCCGACCCAACGGACGCGGCGGCCGCCATCGTCGAACTGAGGAAAGGTTTCAATCGGAAAGAATCGGCCCAACAGGCTTAAGCAGTTTAAACAATACGCACGTGGGAGAAGCGCGCCCGCTCATTGGCTGGCAGAGGATGTGCCGTTTTTAAGCGCAAGGTGGATGGGGCGGGGCCAGCGTACCACGTGTCACGTTTAAACTGAAACTCGGGTAAACAAGCATGGAGATTTGCACGCATATGGTAGAGTGCAGAGAGAAGTGAACTTTACAAGGCAGCGGTCGGTGGCAATGCAGCACTGAACGGACTCTTGTGGGGGTTTAGCTTATTTTTTTATTGAATTGCTGCTGACATATTCATATAGTTCCGGAATGAGGAACACCGAGCCGTATGATCTGAATGCGTCCGGCGGAAGGGGGCGGGGTTCCTCTAGCCATACTTCGCTCACGTGACCAAGGGGCATTAAGCGCTTCGGGACCATGCACGGAAAGAGCACGTTTACCGACGGTCGGTGTGCCGTCACTCGCTAACCACTCATTAACTGAAGCGCAATTAGCCAATCCGGGCACCACGTCAACGTTCTGGTTTTCTTCCACTTAATATGCCATCATTCAGTTCTGACCGAACAGGGTTTTTGTCACTAATACAAGACCATAAGAATTTAATATTAAACATTTCGCACTTAGAAAAATATGTACAAGTAAAAACACCCGTTTCCCCCTTTAAACACAAAACATATTTTGAACAAATTAGGTCTAATTTTTAATTAACTTCTAAGTAAGGGGTAGACGACACAGTACTTAGTGTAATGCGAAACGCATGGTAAAAAAAATATCTACCTTTATCATGTGCCCTACCTAAACAAACATAGCCGGTAAGCTGTAAAAATATTCAAAAACAGAGTATATACACGTAACGTAATTATATTTATGAGCGTTAAAAGCCTCTGGCGTAAAAATCTTACAATTAGAAAGCCGCAAGCCGTCAAAAACCCGCACACGACACTTTGGTGATAACAGTCGTAATGGTAACACAGAGGCACGCGAGAGGAAAAGGCGATTAAACGAGTTCCACTTTTATAACTAACAAGTGCAACACTTTTTCCCAGGGGCAAATCAATCTTTGGTTTCCATCCAGAGCTGCCGCCAGAGTTCTTAAGTGTAATGTGCAAGTAATTATTAACATTTACATTAAAGACAGGAAGAAATGTATAGCTGTAGCCTTTCATTGAACAGCAAAAGGAAAAACTAATTTTCCAGGTAATGAACTATTGGCATAGTGCTTTGTGGCGTCAAGGAATCCTTTTAAGTAGTTCAGCATGGTGGCTGTCTGACAGGCTGCAATGCTTCAGTCCAGTCAGTCCACGGTTTAGTTGATCTGAAATGTGGTCACAGTGGAGTTTCCATCAGTTTGTTACCAGCTAGCTGAGGTCAACCAAATTAATTTGGTCAACACAGTTCTATGGAGGAGAAGTGTCATCACAGTTGAGCTGACAACTCAGTTGACAGTATTGGTTAAAGAGGGCTGGGGTCTTAATCACGGTGGATGACAGACTTGACACATGGTCAGCACTGGTTGATTTGGGTGAGGCGGATCATCGGCTGATGCTGGTACGTCTTGTGGATATCTCCCAGGGATGGGATGAGGGATTCGAAGGAAGGTCGCCGGGCGGGGTCCACGTCCCAACACTGGCCCATCAGCCCGTATACCTGTGTGAGGAAATGGGAACGTTACTCCTGGTGATAGCAGGAGAGCCAGCTTCCATGTAGGGGTGTCCTGGGCCCTGCTGGGCCAGCCATGAACTGCGTGCGGTACCTCAGGGGGACAGTCCCGCGGGCAGGGCAGCCTCCGACGTCTGTCCAGGAGCTCAATCAGCTTCATGACTGTCATCTGACCCTGGACCGCTCCCATCATCTCAAAGAACTTCTGCAGAAGACACAAACAAGCCCAACATCTGAGTTGGGTTATGTTGGGTCGAGTGGAGGCTAAAGACCACCAGCGGGCCGGCATAGCTCGTCTCGGCTTGGTTTCATACCATCTAAGTTCTGGAGCACTTTGAAGAAGCTTTTATTATTAACAAGATCTAATTTCAGGCGTAAATGAGGTGCTAACAGATGCGCAACCCCCAAAAAAAAAACAAACGCTGTGGGCCTCTGTAAAGAGCGTTTCCCTTCCTCTTTTAGAGCTAACCTCTCCCTCAGCTATGTAGCTACCTGTAACACAACCTTCTCTATGACCTCAGTCAAACAATGCATAATTCAGGCAGAATGACAACCTGCAGATGTCCTACATCCAACCACAAACCCCATTCTACTGCCTGAAAGTAAATATAAGCAACTTGTAGAGATGATCTTCAGCAGTTGTGCAACTGAGCACAATGGAGCTTTGAAAAGGCTCATCAACATCAAGAACATGAGAGGTCTTCAAGCTTCATACATGCAAGGGCTCCACATGACTCTGGGCCTCAGAAATGGGGACATTATGAACCCAGGAGACCAATTAACTTCCTATTAATTATACAATCCATAAAGTTATAGGACACTGATTTGTTAAAAGGTGGACAGTCTAAATGAAGTTCCAGCATCACCAAGGCAAACATAGAGGTGGGGGGAGGAGACAAACCGTGGGAGGGCTTTGCCGGGATTCACAGTGGGTCAGCAGCTCGTAGAGCGTCACCCCGAAGGACCACACGTCCGAGGAGAAGGAGAATTTGCTCTCCTTCAGGCACTCGATGGCGTACCTGCGGAAGAGGAAGCTCTAACGTCTCAACCTGTCCTGTTGAGCAGATCTGTCCCACCAGTGCTCTGCCGGGAGCAGGACTCACCAGAACACCGGGCTGTCCCCGTCTTCCCGGACGCGGTAGTAGATCTCCCCCTCGGGGAGGTACTTGCTGAGCCCAAAGTCACCGATCTTCACCACGTTCTCATTCTCCACGAGGATGTTCCTCGCGGCCAGGTCCCTGTGGATGTACCGCTTCGAATGTAGGTAATCCATGCCCTGCAGGACAGGATGAGAATGTAGAAGCAGGAAGGAATTAATTGACCAGCCACAACTTAAGAACTTCAGGGGATCCACGTGACACCCTGCACATCTGAGCTCGCCAGGCAGCCCACCCCTCCTCACCTGGCAGATCTGCTGTGCGAAGAGCAGGCTCTGGGCCACACCCACTCTGTGTTTAGGCAGATAATCTCGCAAGCTGCCCAAAGGCAGATACTCCATGATCAGCTGTAGCACCTGCCCACCTGTAAGGTGAGGATTGGTTAACATGAGGGAGACACGATTGGACCAAATAACGACACTAGTACCAATCAATTCACAGGCACATTTATAGCACGGATTTCTGCAATCTTCCTTGGTCTGACAGGTGAGTTAAAGGAGACCATGAGTGACCAGGAGCAAAGGCAAATGGAAGATTTTTTAAGGTGTGGGGCATAAGAGGGGCCAACCTTGTCATTGGCCAATGACATGTTTTGAATTGGTATGTAACCGGAGCCAATCAGCTTTCAGCTGGGGCCAATGTCCCTGTGGCCTTCCCCTGTATACATCCATAACACGGGGGCCAACTCACCAATCTCTGAGCAGCAGCCCTTATACTTGACGACGTTGGTATGGTACAGCGATTTCAAGATGTCAATCTCCTTCCTCCAGCCGTCATGCTTCTGTCCGCCTCCCTCCTGCTTCAGTGCTTTCACTGCCACATACTCGCCCGTCCCATCATTGGCGGGATCGTACACATACAGCATCACCTTCCCGAAGTGGCCCTGAGGAGTGGAAGCAGAGGAGCGAGGATCAGACAAGGCGAGCCGAGTGCCGAGCCAGGCGGTATGAGCAGAGCGGGGAGGGCACCAAGCACGGCTTCCGCCGAACCTACCTCGCCTAGATCCCGGATCTTCTTCAGGTATCGCTTGAGGAAGATGCTCGGGTCAGCACCTGGGTGGCTCTCGCACTTGGAGGAGATGTCTGGGTCTGATTGGGCACGGGGAAACAAAGAATGGCATCACACCATGGAAGTAAATCCTGTCTGCATGTTCAGCATTACAATCCACGCTTGTTCTTCAAACAGCTTGCGGGAAAATCTTTTGAGGGGAAAAATAAAGAAATAATGTTTCAAGCTCCGTTATAATAGCCTTGATCCTGAGTACTTCATTGTACTCATATTACAACCAAGCGATAAACCACAAATAAACGAAGACTACAGACTGTCCCAGACTTACAACCGCAACGACTCGCACGTGCATTAAATTTTAAAAGAAAAAAAAACTAAACTAAAATAAATTTCAGGAGCTATACTCCGAGCAGCACGACTCTACCTAGTGCACGCTGTGTGTTGTACGACCGTTTGCTGTACTGTATGGCATTACGCCCATCCCAGCCTCACATGCATCTCAGTCACACTCTCACACCTAGACATCAATGCGATTACCCTATTCTCACATACGTCTCTTCCGATGCATGACCTGTCTGTCGGAGCGGAGCCCAGTTGTAAGTCGGGACAGTCTGCGTACAGGTTTCTGATACAGGATGTGCCCATAATGAGGCCTGAGTCTTTATCACTGGTCCATTCCGGCAGCCCAGGTCATCTGACGAGCCTCACTTTTGAGCTGCAGCTCCGTCAGCTCGCGCAGGACGGCCCGGAAGGACGGCCTCTCGGTGGCGTCGTAGGTCAGACACATCCTGATGAAGCTGGCCAGCTCCTGGGAGGAGGGTTCAGGCAGGTGGCTCCGCGTCTCGTAGAAGCGCTCTTTCTGTTTGCGGGGACGGGGTTTGGGTTAGCGGGACACGGCGGGCACGGGGTGGCGGCACGGGATGGCGGGGGGGGCTTGGGCGCACCTCGGCCAGGGTGTTCTCGCTCATGGGGAGGTCGCCGTCGTTGCAGATCTCCAGCAGGGTGGCGCCGAAGCTCCACTGGTCAGCGGTGCTACCCGGCCTGGCGCCGTTGGGCACGCACTCGGGGGCGATCCAGGGGATACGCTCCACGCGCTCTGGTGACGGGGGATAAGAAGTCTGTCAAACCGCGCATTCCTGCGGCTACCCAACAACGTATCCATAAATCCGTCCCTCGGCCCGTCTGGCGGACGCTACCTTCCCTGGAGAGGGCGCTGAAGGAAATGCCGGGGTCGCTCAGCTTAATGAAGGGCGAGGTCCCCTCCGTCAGCCCCTTACGCACTACCAGGATGTTCTTAGCGCACACATTGCCATGCGCCAGGTGCTTACTCTCCTGCAGGAAACAGACAGGGAAGATTTTATACGTGACACATAGGGGAGGCATTTTGATGTGACACTTTCCAGCAGCACTAAAGAGGTAACTGAGGATAGCAGGCGTCTAATCTAGTGTTTAGTTGCGACACGCCTTTGACAAATTTGTTTTTAGGCTTTCCTTGAGCTTTTGCTTTTCATAAATTGCATTTCTATAAAATAACAATAATGATAATAATGATCATTTTTAATTGTCATTGTTGACACACCACAGCACACAACAATGAAATGTGTCACGCATTTAACCCATATGTGACATAGCAGTGAGCAGCTAATTCAGCGCCCGGGGAGCAGTGCTTGGGGGCGGTACCTTGCTCAGGGTACCTCAGTGGTACCTTGTCACTGAATCGAACCAGCAACCTTTCGATTACAAGTGCGCTTCCCTAACCATCAGGTCATAATAATAATAACAATCATCATCAACTCCTTGACGCTACCACCTTCTAAAGTGGAGCAGTATATTTCTGAGACTCACCAGGTAACTCAGGGCACTGGCCAACTGTTTAGCCACCATAAACTTCCACTGCGGCGTGACCACACCAATCTCCCTCCGCAGGAAGACATCCAGCGGCCCAAACTCCACAAACTCCTCCACCATGATGTCTGCCAACACAGGTCAAAGGTCACGGCACATGCTCAGTTTCTGGCACGACTATCTGGTTCCATGATGCTGAGCTAAAATCGGGCTGCAGTCATGCCTAGGATGTAGTTATGGGTCGGGGACTGAGGCAGCAGCCAGGCCCACAGAGGAACACCCCCTCCTGCACATCAGCAAGCAATAAACCTCTAAGCAACGAGAGGAGCCAAAGACACGTACTCTCAGATCCCTTCACGGAGACGCCGTGGACGAAAACCAGGTGACTGTGTGAGACCTGACTCATGAGGCTGGCCGTCTCAAAGAACGCCTGCAAAAAAGAGAGAGAGAGAGAGTGTCAGGACAAACAAGGGAGTGAGGAACTTCTCCCTCCTCGAGGAGGCCCACACACCAGCGCGATGTCCCGGTGACTCTGGTCCAGCATCTTCAGCACCACGCGGATGCCCTTGCCGTCGGTACGCCCGTAAGCGTCGTCCTCGTCCTCCTCCGAGTTGCTGCGTGGGTACAGCCACCCAGAGTAAATGTTGGTCCTGGTGCCACGGCCCAGGTGTTGGTCCTGGGGCGGGGAGGGGGGGGTGTCAGTGGAGAGTTGACCTCTCAAATTTAAAAAAGTTTGAGTTTTTTGAAGTTTAGGCCCTCAGTATTGAAGGGGAGGGAGGTCTTACCTGCGTCAGTTCCCCATCCCGGATTTGGTGGAAACGCAGCTGGCTGAGGTTCAGGGAGAAGTTCGAGGGGGCGGAGCTCCTGATGACCAGGAGGTTC
The DNA here is from genome assembly GCA_026774405.1 of Petrocephalus microphthalmus. Classification (NCBI taxonomy): domain Eukaryota; kingdom Metazoa; phylum Chordata; class Actinopteri; order Osteoglossiformes; family Mormyridae; genus Petrocephalus; species Petrocephalus microphthalmus. The sequence goes on along the minus strand of JAODKK010000043.1, from coordinate 14,577,982 downwards.
GAAAGCTCTGGGAACAAGCCACCATTTTGGAACCCGGTTACACATGTGGGAGAAGGCGGCAGGCTCCGCCCTGTAAAACCCACAGGTGCGCGGGGGCTGCGTCTCCACAGTTACCGGGCCGCTCCCTCACCTCCCGGCCGGGGCAGGCAGCACCGCCTGATGGTGAAGTTGTGACTGCCGGACCTGAGGGTGCAGCACTTCAGACTGTCCGTCAGATCCCGGATGGAGGCGAACTCCCGGTCCCAGCCCTCCAGGATGAAGACTGCCCCCTTCTGGTGGATCCGAAACTGCCTGTGGGTGCAGCTCGTCCCGTTCTGCTGGGCGCGAAGGGCATCGTCAATGTCCACACACACACAGACACACACACTTCTCAATGCATGTTCCTCAGCACCCCCGCCCCCCCCACCTGGGGCTTGGTGAGCACAGTCAGGATGATGCGGTGATAGTCAAGGATGCTCCAGCGCACCAGGAACACGCCGTCCTCCGAACTCTCCTTCCGCAGTTTCTGCAGTGCAAACTCCTCCCTGCAGGAAACATGGGTGGGTCTGACCAGCGTCCGCGTGTGTGTGTGTGTGTGTGTAGGTAAAACTCAATGAACCACGTCTGATGACATCTAATTGCACTAATGGTAAGAATGACTTGATTGATGCCAGAGTCCAGCTTGAGGTATTTTCCCTGCATCACCTGTTAGGTCCTTCACCCAACAGGTATACAATAAGTCAACCAGCAAAGGGATTTGAACTGGTAACCTTCTGGACACAGGCACTGATGCCAAACCCACAAGGTCACACACACACCACACCACCAGCTAATGCTACGTGCCATCAACCTCGTATCTGGGAATGACGTCACACCCGAGTGAACTGGGTTCCAGTACAGCAAGTCGGAAAGGCGTGTAGCAATACCAGAGACCCGTTTCAAAAAGCAAGATTTCTTGTTTAGCCAGATAACTCGTCAGATTGAATCTACCCCAGTTTAAATGGCCTTTATCTTCGTTCCCATACATTTAACCCAGGCTACCTTAAATCCAACAAGTTATCCGGCTAAGCAAGAAATCCTGTTTTCTGAAACAGGCCCCAGTTCAAGCCATATCAGCTGGTAACACATTACACAGTACTGTGCACATAAAAGTATTGCAGCAACACATCCACAGATAGCGGACAGTACTGTGTGTACGACCAATTTAAATGAGCCACAAATAAGATGTGAATGCTAAGAAAGAGTATGTAACTACAGCTTTAACTTCCGTCTATAAAGGACGCAGCCAGCTTGAATTCTGAGGTCGGGGCTGTGTAGATTTCTCCAACTTCCCCGAGTAGGAATTCCGACTTCAGGGGGTATCAAATGGAATGCAGCATAAGTCTATCGTCCATAAAAAGCCAAAGCTAGTTAAAACAATAATTAAAATGGAAGCTATGTTGCACTGCAGTGAGCAAGTGAAAGGCAGGTCAGAAGGTCTCCTCGAGAAGGCCGGGAATGGTGTACATACTGCATGGGTCCATGTAGCCCGTTGACCGTGTTCATGACCAGGCGCGGTGGGGCCACCTCGTGGCACAGGTAGTGATGGGCATCAGCGGTGAGGCGGAAGTAGCCGTCCAGCAGGGAGACGAAGGACTGGGCCTCCAGGCTGGACCTGAGGCAGACCTCCTGGAGAGAGAGAGACGCACAGACAGGGCGGCCTTCACACAGGGATACAGCGTCACGGCAGGAAGCAGGACAGGCGAGCGGAAGCTGATCGTCACCATGGAGAAGTTGTCCTGGCGGCTGATGCAGACGCAGGTGCCGGTGATGACGATGTGGGAGATTTCGGGGAAGTCGCAGAAGACGGTCCAGGTCTTGGGGGTGTCAGCCGGGTAGTATTTCCCTTTCTTTTTCCGAGCGTAGTAATCGTTGCCGGGGTAACTGGTCTCCTGGGTCTAGAACAGACACGGTCTTATATCAGTCCTCATTGCGGCAGTAATTGCCCCCATGCATTTGAATAGGGCCCCTGTTCACCAAAAACAGTCAGTATACTTGTGTGGGCAGGGGTCCCAGAAGTGACTTTATGAGTGGAATGGTCCCCCCCCCTCAAACACACACACACAAACACAAACACAAACACACACACACACACACACACACACACACAAACACAAACACAAACACAAACACAAACACAAACACAAACACAAACACAAACACAGTTTAACAGCTACCTGGCTTCCCTGGACCATTCTCCACTGGATGCCTCCCATGCCGGACACCATGACCTCGTGGGTGATGGGGGAACTCTTGCCGTTGGCCGGTCCGGAGCTGGTGCTGCCACTGCTGCCCTCGGACAGCATGTGGAGACGCGTGGCGGAGAAGTGCTCCACGCCGAAGCGTGGCGCCAGGTTCTCCAGCGTGGCCACGTACTTGTACATGACGTCCTGCAGGCCGAGGCGGCCGGCGCCCACCGTGTGCAGCTGGAAGCTCTGCACGAACTGGTTGAAGACGCGGCGGATGCGCACCTTCGTCAGGATGTTATCGCACTTGATCTGCCGGGCGAAGGACCGCGGGATGCAGTGCAGGTAGCTAAGGGGGGGTGAGGATTTAAGCATGACAATCAAATAACATGACGCTCTGGAGCGTAGGTGATACACAAGAAAACAAATTAAAAAAAACACTAAAGAAATTAAATGACTGAGCTGATTTTTTTTGGTGCCGTTCCCCGACAACGCCAGCAGCAAGTCACACGCTTGTCACTGGATCATCAGCAGCACAATAAAAAAAAAACACTGGTTTAGCAGCATAGTTTCTCACAACACAGTCCCCAGGGACTCCCAGGCAGGCCGCATTTTGCTCCCTCCAAACTCACAGCACACCTGTACCAGGTATTCGGTGTCCCAGATTGCTTGAATGATTCAGTGGTGCTGGGAGCTGGGAAGAAGCTAAAATATGGACTGTCTGGGGGGGGTGCCCGGATTGATTAAACATCTTTACAGCTCTCTAGATGGTTTGAAATGCGACAATTTGGGAAAGCTACTGGGCCAAACAGCTGGATGACCGTCCAATGAATGGCGGCTGTAGGGGGCGGTCAGCGGAGGCGGGCCCAGCGGGAGGCGGGCCCAGCGGGAGGCGGGCCCAGCGGGAGGCGGGCCCAGCGGGAGGCGGGCCCAGCGGGAGGCGGCCTAGTACCTGGTCTTCTTGGCAGCCTCCTGGAGGGTGCAGTTCTGGTACAGGGCCTGATGGGACAGATGCAGCACGGCCATGCCCAGGCTCTCGTTCTTAAAGCGGCTGACCTCCGCCTCTCCGCAGGCGTCATGCAGGGGTGCCACGTCATTGACAAAGTCGAACTTGGCCTGGGAAAAGCACGCACACACACACACGCGCGCGCGTTACACACGTTAAGCAGGGGGTGCGCGTGGCCGTGGCATGCTAGGAACCTGACTACGCAAGGCTTATGCCGAAGTGCCTTTTGGCCGCATCTCGATAAGGATATGGATTTCGCAGAATTAAAGACGGGCAAACAGACAGATCGAGAAGTTCTGCAGACACGCACACAGGAGAGCCTCACGCGGTTACATAACAGCCTTTTCACACCCTCAAGGCCAAACCACAGATACACATACGGAACTAGACACGTAATTAAACATCTTTTTTTCCCCCTTTAAACTTATTACCACATGACACTTGAGGACGTAATTCCTTCGCAGACTTTTACGCACCTGAGCGAACAGGTACTCCAGAGAGGCCTGCTCCAGCAGCGGTGTGCCCGGGATGTCGGGCCCGCGGTGCACCGACCGGCCCTCCGTGGCCCGTGGAGAGTACCGGAACACTGGCTCTTCCTTTTTGCTCATGCCGTGCCAGTTGCGGAAGTAGAACCTGCAGAGATACTAGATTACCACCTGCCCAAATTACCCCCATCTCTCTCTATCACACACACGCGCGCGCGCGCGCACACACACACACACGTACCTCATGCGAAAATGAAGAACAAGACCAGGTTGCTGGTCTGTGCTAAAGGAGTGGTTTGGGCTGTACCAACAGCAGGAAGCAGGGTCATAGAGGGCAAATAAACTGTAGCACAAGGGGGTAATACCTGGTGGGGGGGGGGGGGGACA
>JAODKK010000043.1:14559773-14573144 GCA_026774405.1 Petrocephalus microphthalmus | reverse complement strand
ACGGGGGGGGGGGGGGGGGGGACACAGGTTAGAGACTGGCAAAGGCAAACGTTCTGATGGGAGACGTCCGAAGACTCTTAATAAAACTCTGAAACCATATTCCAAGGAATTAAAAAGAGAGAATTTGCACCTGCGACATGCAGCAGAGGGAGAGACTCACCGAGGTTCTGCGCGGCCCGGATGCACAGCTCCTCAGCCGACACCTCCCCGTCCTTGTTAGAAAGGTAGCGCTCGCCCTCCTTGCTCCACAGCAGAAGGACGTGCAGCCCCGGGCCCTGGGCCAGCTCGCTGGGCATCCCCGGGCCCGAGCCCTTGCGAGCTCGCCTGATGCTCATGCTCCCTGTGGCCAGACGACACCAGTGAGCTGCAGACAGGCTGCCTTCGCCCAAGTGGGGCGATTCCTTTTTTAACACTGTCATTCATTATTTAAACACCTCATACACTGTATACATTTCATCTCCGGTTTCATAAATTTCACCACTAGATTTTCCTTCCTCTTACATATTACACAACTTATAAACAATAATACGTCCCATTTGTATTATTTTTGTGTGAACTATGACTATGTTTTTTTTTTTGCTTGTTTTGTTTTTGTTACAGTTCTCGTTTCATCTGTACATTATACTCATTTGCTCGCCCATATGAAGAATAATTTAAACTTGCTAGTATTTTCGCTAAGGATTATAAACGTCTACACAGAAAATAACAGGCACATGAGATGTGGGGAGAAAGAAAATCTACGTACAACTTCTAAAGAGGAACTAGAGAGTGAGGAACAGTGAAAAGGAGAGGACTGCAAATAAACAAGCTTATGTACAAAGAAAGAAAGAGGTCTGTGTTTAGATTTTACAGATTTCTTTTACACCAATATCAAACATCTGCCAATATATGATCACTAAGTATATGTATACATTGGTATTCACTACTTTTTAAATACCCCACCGTGCACGTAAGCGATCTGATAATTATTTCGACACGACGACGACGGTGCATGCATACGAAGGAGGAAACGAGCTACACACGGAGCGATTACGCAAACGGCAAGGGGAGCAGATAATGAAATGCCCACCGGCACACGTTTGCCCTAATTAATATTTTCCTTCAACCCTACTGTCACCAGGGACTGGCAGAAAAAAAAGGGGGATCCCGAGCGGGTCACATGACCCATTATTAATTTGTAAACAGCGCGTCTTAGGAATATTCTTCGCCCAATCGATCAGCACAGTTAATAATAATAATAATAATAATATTCCTCCTATTAATAATTACAATGTAACAGTGCTGGATCGAATGCGGATAGAGATCAGCCCAGCGAAACGGCAACAGGATGTGTTACTCTTGACCCACTGCATACAATTAGATACCCCCCCTTCTCTTTTTATTAAAAATATAAGACCGGCAGACGGCAATATCAAGCAAGCCGCAGCGCAGCGGCACGGCGCCCGGTCCGCGGTGCGCTTAATGCGGCCGGGACGTCGGCGCCGAGTGAAGCGACGCTCGCATAAATAAAAGTACATTAGAGAATAAAGCTGGCAGGCAGGCCTTCCGGGAGAAACTACAGCGGCCCCGGCTTGGCCGCAGACTGGAAATGTTTCGGTTTGCCTCTCAAGCGGGTCGCCCCGCTGCGCATTAGGCCATTAATATCATTATTGCCGACTTCCTCTAATTATAACATGAATTATAATTATGGATACTTACAGATCCGGACGTCAGCCTCGCGTTGTCGCGGCTGGCTACGATGGGACAAGCGATGCCGTTCCGCGATGCCAGGTCTAGGCAGCGCAGTGACGGGTAACTTTACGCAGGCAGACGGTAACAGGCGCAGGGGCGGGGGGATCCGAAGCGCACTGGCGGGGAGGTTTTACGGATAGAGAGCCTCACGCTGCCCGTTTCATGGCACCGAAGCTGGAGCGTCCTGCGGGCGGCAGACTGTGACGGAGGGAGGGGAGCTGCATGGCCGGTGAGGCAGGAGGCAGGAGCCACTCCCCCTGGTGCGGGCAGCGACGCGCAGCCAGCCCGGCAGAAGCGCTGCGCTCACGTCCGCCAGCCTTTCACTGTCACCTCCTGCCTTGATATAGGTATAACACCCCCCAACCCCCAAACACACACACACACACACACACACACAATCCTTCACACGTTAACTTTTCAAAGGTGTTACCGTATTTCTGAGAAACGGGGACACACTGTTCTTGTAAGTGGCAACTTTAATTTTTAATTTGGCCCCCGTCATTTTTTTTAATCCTCTTGGAAACAGGGAAATGATCAAGCAACACTTCTGTCGTGACAGCACCTTAGATTAGATCAGATTGTAACAAGGTGTGAACACAGCCTAGCACACACACACACCCTGTGGGACTGGCAGCCAGTGGCACTGAAGGGCAAGCTTTACATTATGACTCAGTCCAGCCTCAATTCATTTAGACATTTTCTCACCCTTGAGTCTCCCAGGCTTCTGAGTGGACCCCTTTACAGAAGCCACAAATTAGCAGCAGCAAGCAAACGAGACAAAAATATTTCAAAACTGGTTCTTTATTCCCCCACAGTCTCCTACAAACACACATGGACAGCCCCGGAAACCCATTCCTTTACCTGCATGCACATGGTAAAATGCACAGGTTTCAGCAGAGACCAGCATCTCCTGATTTGTGGTCATCTTTATGCCCTGGCTGGTAGTCCCAAATCCCCCACTGGGTCCTTCTCCTCCTCATCAGTGAGACTCCCCATAAACACCTCCCAGTTTCCACTTTATCCAAATATCACTCATCAATTTTGTCCTGGGACCAATTATGACCATTGGAAGTGTACAAGCATTAAGGACTGGGATACTCTCCAGTCAGGTAATCCAACAAGATTAATTTCTCCATTAACATAATGAGATTTCCATTACATTTATTGCACATTAAGCAGTACATTTTCAAGCTGACCTCAACTAAAGTTGACTTTTTTTTCCCCTCTCAATTTCAATTCTTAAATGTCAATCTTTTACCCAATTCCCCTTCACCGACTAATCAAAAGGTCATGTCTGGGTGATAACAGAAATAAGACTAACAGCACAGGGGTATGATGTCTGCTAATGACGATGCTAATGGGGTGGGGGGAGAGATGTCACAAAGGAATGCACAATCAGGGGAAACACTGCTTAGTACATTACAGTTTTACCAAAGGCTATAATGACAGGGCCGCATGGAGCAAACAATTAGGATTTTTGGTAAAAAAAAAAAAATAATACACAACCTGGAACCAGACCACCATACACATTTGAAGCTGGCAGCAAGTGTTCCTCGTAACAAAATTGTGCACAAAAGACTAATTAGAACAAATGATACATTTTATTCTAATGTCTAACATGATGGTTTCAAAGAGTGTGGTATAAGCACAGGAGTTTGAGTGCTTATTCCGGACATGAAGCAGCAAGACCCGTGCACTGTACAGCTCAGAATAATAGTGCTGCACTGTTAAAATACAAAAAAAAAAAAAAAAAAAACCAACACATGAGTGAAACGGGCGTGTGGTTGCAGGTGCAGTGCCGGCTCAGTCTTCCTTCCCAGCCTCTTTCCGGAGCTCCTCATACTCCGCCTCTTCCCCCTTGTCCTCGCCTTCCTCCGTCCTCGAATTGGGGACCCAAAGCCCCGAGTCAATGCACTTCTTCATGTGCTGTTTAGCTTCCTGTCAAACACAAACAGCCACGGCTCTTTCACTTTCCGGTCACTCCCCAAGAAGGCAGGGCTGAGCAGAACAAGATCACTACAAGCAGCCAGGGACATACCATCGGATCCATTTTGCTGATGGCGTCCTGCAGCATCTGAATGTTCTTCTCGTCAAAGCACTTCTGCATTTCCTACAAAGTGGATGTAGCCATATTAGAATTCATTTGCAATAACTGAGTATTGTACGCTTATTAATAGAACATCTGAGTTCCCATTTCGCCCTAGGTGCCTAAAAGTACAGAACACTACCTGGGGTACGGATGCCAGTCTGAGTCCTCCTGCCAGATCAGCTCAGTCTGCATGAGAAGGGCTGAAACTAGCTATTTCCAGTGCCTTTTGCCATTCATGCCCTCTGCAGGCTGGGTCATTGAGAGCAGTTTTACACTGCAAAATGCCATCATTTACTCTTAATATTAGAATGAATAAAATGACATCTGGTTTGATTTGTTCTTACGACTGAAAGTAGTCAATGCCACTCCGATAAAGGCTTCACCAAACATTGACAATTATGTTGACTTAATGCCATGCCAGCAACCAGGGCTATATTCATGGCAAGGGTATATGAGTATCAAAAAAGACTGAAAAATCAATAAGGTAAAATCTTCATACTTACATACATGCTTAATATTTGGCTTTTGATTAAAAAAAATGACTATGGTTAAAAAAAAAACCTCTGACTCAGTAAATTGGTAAGGGAGTTAAGCCTAAGGGAGACAATACAATAAAATGTGTTTAACAGTTAATGGAGTGTTACTTGTAGGACACACAGGAAGAACTTCACCAGTAAGTAAAAACATTGAGTCAACCTGGTATGCCTCATACGACGTCTTGTACAGATAATACCACCACAGTGTGGATGCTTATATCCAGCTACCAAGAGTCATGTTTCCACACACACACAGGACCCCAGTTACCTCCGGCAGAGACTCGTACACCTCCACTGGGTCCAGCCCCCCCGGCCCCAGTCGCTTCTGCCGCTCCTCTTCCTCATACTCCCTCATCGCCTTCTCAATGCGGATCTTGGCCCGTCCGCGCACACGCTCCTTAAACGACTCCAGCTCGTCGTTGAAGGCATCTTGGTACTGTTGGTCTGCTGTCTGATAGATTATGTATATATTCCAATAAGCTACTGTTATGAAATTGTTAAGAGCAGATTTTCAGGTTCCCAAAAAAACCAAAATAATCAGCACAAAGGTAATTTTTGCAAGTCAGCTGAATTAGTGTAGATAATCTAACAAACTGCAACAACCGTCTTCAGTATGCAGTCCCAATAAAACAGGGGTCATACTAGAAGATACAGAACAAACAGTGGAAGAGGAAGAGGTAATCTGTTAGAAGCCTGAGTAAAGTTCAGCCCTCTTCATGGGGCACCATGTGGCTCTGTGGGTTAAGACTCACCACGTATTCGGAAGGTCACTGGTTCAAATCTTGCGGTCAGTAATTTCACCATTAGGCAACAGAGCAAGGCCCTTAATCTCAGTTGCTCCAGGGACTGATTGACCCTGCATTCTATAGTTTTACAAGGCTTTGGGTAAAAGTGTCTACTAAATAAATGTAGCCACTCATTTCAGGTTAAAAAGAAAGAAAAGAAAAAGGGCCATAGCTTGACATGCCACAGACAGAAACTCCCCTTTGGGAAGCCCAGCTTCATGAGGCGACCGCACACATTCAGTTCCTCATACCAACCTTGATCTTAGTGAAAAACTGACGGAAGCAGCCACGTGGGTCAACCTTCAGGCTCTTGGCCAGCTCCAAGATGAACTGCATGACAATTGTCTGGTGGGCCACTTGCTCCATCAGGGCGCGTTTCTGTTGGGGGGAGCACAGGATCACATGACAGTTCCAAGGCCGGCGCTGGGACAGGGCCGGATGCCGGGTCTCACCTCCTCCACCTCCAGATCAATGCACATGATGACCAAGTAGTTGGCCGTCTCCTCACACACCAGGTGGGGGTTATCGGACAGGCACTTCTGACTGTCATCCCAGCGCCGCAACATCCCTGAAACAAACACCACACATTAGCATTTGCCGCCACGGCAGGCATTTAGCCAACTAGGCCTGGCAGAGCAACCCTTACCAAAGTGCTTGATCTGTTTCTCATACTTCTCCACAAAGGTCTTGTGTTTCTGTTCCTTCTCCTCCTCAGTCTCTTCCTTTCCCTCAGGCTTAACGTTCATGATGCTCTATTACACACATTGAAGAAGGAACAACAAATATTAACAACTGACACCAATTACATGGCACAACAATCATCCATACATGTGCAAGCTCCCCCCCTGAAAACACAACAGGAAGTACAACCTTGCTGAAGCCATCCTTGCAGAGTGTGTCTACGTTCCAGGGCATCTTCTTCTCCTCACGCCGGTACTCCTCTACCTTCCTATCCCAATCCCTCTCCTCCTTCTTCAGGTGTTTCTCCTCCACCCGCACCTGGTTCACCTCCGCCTTGGCCTCCTCCGTGGCCGAGCATTCCAGCTCGCGGAGCTTCTTCTGTACCTCAGCCAGCTTGCGCTTACACTCCACCTGCGCCTTCTCCAGCTCATCGCCCTTCTTCTGGAACTGCTCCATACGCTCCACACGAGCCTGAGTGGGCCACAAGAACCATTAACCTGATACTTAGTACCTTTCCTGGACCAATCACTCTGGGTCAACGCACATGCGGCTTAGTGACGCATCAGTCCTTAAAAATTAGCCTGAGCTACATCATTAGCGTTCTGGCATCCAGAATATTCTTTGATGCTTCCCATTTAATGCTTCCGTGATCCGAAGGATATTGAGGCCATGCGATTTTTAAAATCTTCGGTATTTATTAGCTAGTTAATGTATGCAACCAGACACCACCACCATTAGTCTAGGGCCTACAGCAGTGGATCTGATTGATAAGGGGAAAAACCCTTTAAAAAGACAGACAGGACAATATATTCAGGTTGCTAGGACCAAACGACCAAGACAAAGAAGCAAATCGTGAACCGTCGTTTTCCTTCAACTTATACGGGGTTGTGATCAAACATTTAGGGCCTCGACTGGACACCAGCATTTTCCAATAGGGGATTTTAAAGGCTTAGCTTGCCGTAATCGTGAGCTTACTGGCAAGGTGTTATAATGATAACATGTTACCACTTCTCACGACCAAAATTAACACACCGCCACGTCTTTTCCGTGGACTATTAAAAGGCAATTCAAGTAGCTGTCACCACAAAACCCCTTCGCATTATTAAACCGCTACACCTTACTGGGCGCTTCCCTAGCTAGCCACTTAACACGGCACTTCAGGGGCCCTATAAACACCCAAAACGTCAGTTTTGCAGTACCATGACACCCAGAACAAGTTTAGGCGGCTGAAATCATGACTATATTTTAATCTGGCACTGAAGCAGTTTTGCAAATACGCACTGCCCACCATAAAGCCCGGCTACAAGTACGGCTAGCCGACAGCCCATCAGCGATGTAGCTAACTAGCCGGCCAGCTAGCTGCCCCGATCCGCGCCCAAAGCCGAGCCGATTAGCCGCTAACAGCAGAATTCGCTCGGCTCCCGGGTACCTGATGTCGCCATCTGAACAGGCTGGGAGTGTCGATGTTCGGATGCGTGTCATCCTCGTCGTCCGAAACTTCAATGTGATCCCACACGCTGTAGTCGATGGTCGTCATTTTGTACTTATTTTTTATTTTTGAAATTTTATTTAGGTGTTTCTTCTCTTGGCCCTTCCGTTCGACTGCCGCTGAGGAAAAGGTGGCCAGATACACAGCCGAAACGGCGAAAACCCGACGCGCCCGCCGACTGATTCCGTCCGTCCGTCCGCTCGCCCGCAAACGGCCGCAGCGCCTTCACAATAGAACAGAAGCCTCGAGAACACGTCTCGCGACAGCACGGGGAAGGAAGGGGGGGGTCACGTGACCCGGGTTCCTCGCGCGGCCGTCTTCCGCCGCCGTTAGCCAAAACAAAAGTGAAAGAACCGAATGCGAATGTGGGTATAATCTTAGCCGGACATGTGTATATGTCTGCCTGATGGTTTCTTTATTTGTCTACTCGTTTGTCAGTACACTAATCACTCCGGTTCGTCCCGCGGCGCTGCCGAGGATTCCCACTTTCTAGAAACTCCAGGCCTGCGCGTCATCTTCACGCTCAAGATCTCGCGAGGCTGCCGCTGGCTGATGCATTGCGGGGCGCTGCTGCAATCAGGGATGCTGCACTAACGTGTAGTTTTTAAGTGTATCTGTTAAGTGCAATCCGAAGGTGGTTTGTGTTGGATGTTAATGTACCTCGGCATTTCACACAATGTTATTATAATTAATAAATTTGGGCGACAAAACAACATTTTCAAAGGCGATTCCTTTAATGACTGTAACGGTCCGGAAAGAGAAATGCATTTGGTTTCAACAAAATGGAGGAAAGGTACAAACTTTACTCATATTGGTACTTGTGCATGTAATATGTACTATGGACTGTTTAGTTAAAATTAGATAATGTACAACTACATTTACATTTGTAGAGCTAATTACAATTGTTTACACACAACAGTATTTGTTATGTTAAAAAAATATCAAACTAACACTTGACTATTGATTCCTGTATCACATCAGATACTTAATGGAAGGAGGCAAACGTGATGTATTTCACAGGCTGGCGTGCCAAGGCTTCTCTGTGAGGTTTGAAGGAGTTAAACCTGAGATACGGAGAAAGAGGTTAGAGATGGCGTGTGTATGGGTGTCAGGGTGTCCCTGCTCCTTTCTCAAACAGTGCACACCTTATAGAAAAAAAAAACCAATAAAATGTCAGGCATCAAAACTTTCTATTGCATGTGCAACACGAGAGCTGAACCGAACTCAGCCATGGCTGCCAACTGCAGAATGAGTCGTGGTCACCAGCAGGGGGCAGCCGCGCCTCACCTATGGCTTTAGCTTGATGACGAATTGCTTGCTCGTCTCGCCCAGCTTATTGGAGGCCGTGCAGGTGTAGGTCCCCGGTGGCAGGTTGGCGGAGACGAGCACCGGCTCGTCCGTGAGCTTCTCCTGGGAGCGTGGGGTGCCCCATGAGTAGACGGGAGGGGGGTTTCCCTCAGCTGTGCAGTTTAACCTCACCTCATCGCCCTGCTTCACTTCCAGTGCCTCTACACTTGGACTCAGGAATGAAGGGGCATCTGGAAAGAGAATGTTTACTTAGCTGGCACTGAAAGCAGGCCATGATGGTCTCATATAGCCTAAACCATCCATTTTTTTGTTCTCTACAGAGGACATTGTTTTTGCTTATATCTCTCAAACTAAAGTGGACTCTATTAAGTCCCATTGTTCCCTAAATACGACTTAGGCCTTATGATATCATATTTATGGGTGTTTGCCCTTGCCCCCCCCCCCCGCCCCCGGGCATCTCAGGAGGATAGGACAATACTTTAGAATCTATACTAAAAACTGATGGTACATCATGCATTATGCATATGTGTATGGAAAGCTTACACACAGGAGTCCAAATCTACCACAGGATCAGCGCTGATCTACTACAGCTGAAGTGGAGCTCCAAAAAATACATATTATTATGGTCTTGTGTCCACGTCACAGGCCAATAGTGGCCGCTCTTTTCACGTGATACAGCTGAAGACTCAGAGCGAGGCTGAAACTGTGCATAGAGTACCGGTCAACTCACAGTGCACAGTGACACTGAGGGGCTGTGATGTCATATTCAAGGGGGGTTGCGGCCCCTCTGGTCCCAGGTCCAGCTCTGCCATACATCTGTACTGTGCTCCATCATCAGCTCTGCTGGGGGTGATCAGGAGGGTGGAGGACACTTGGACCGGTGATGCAGGTGTGAGCTCAGAGAAGGTGTGGTTATAAACTTCAGTCTGCCCCCTGTACCACCTAAGATTGAGGTACTGAACCGGGGCGATGTTCTGGACCTCGCACTGAAGTTCGTATTGTCTCCCCTCCTGCATCGGACCGCTCTGCTTCAGAGAGCTGATGGAGACACTGTCTGGGGCTTCTGCAGAGGAAATGTTCAATCCACTAAATTTTCAAGGAACAGAAGTGGAAGCTTTAACACTGGGAAGAAGTGTTCATCTGACTTAAGCATAATTGTTGCAGTCAACAAAAGTCTGGATACTCAGATGTAGTGTATATGTAGATGTAGTGCGTCAGGTCAGCTTTACTTACTGTAGAGGACGAGGTGGAGCTTCTCTTCACATTGTCTGGGTGCGGTGAAGAACACTCCATAGCAAATGGGTTCTTCAATCCAGTCAGTCAGACTGTCCACTCCCCACTGGACGGTAAGGTCGCGCTGTGTGTGGGCCGCACCGACAGCCGCCTCCCAGCCCAGAACGCGGACGGGCCGCGAGGCCACGCAGCTCACGGAGATGGGATCCCCGAACCGCACCACCACGCGTGAGGGACGCAGCTCTAGAGAGCAGCTGTCCGCAGTCACTGTGTGAGAAATCAGCCTCACAGTGTGTCAATGGACCAGGCCACCATCTCCAGTAGATGTTATATCATCAGTGACCTAAACTAAAGCAAACAGTGTCTGCCATGCAACTGTATCAAGCTGGACAGCAATCCATATATAACCTACTTCTCACAGAGCAAGAGAGGGAGAAAATTGGCCTTTCGAATATCCATCATCTGTTCATCGTCCAACGACCTGCTTAGGAGGCTTACAGCCTATCCTGGGCAACACGTGGCCTGTCATTCCATCAGAGGGACACGTAAACATACACACAAAATGGGCACTTTTAGAGATGCCAACCAGCATAACTGCATGCCCCTGGACTACAGGAGGAATGCAGGACTGGCAAGAGACAAACATTCCAATGCCACCAGTCAGTGCTGCCTCCCACAGTGGCAATTTATATAAATGTCCTATAAAATTTGTATTTGTCCTTCACCCTTAAGTAATGTCACAATATGACCCCCCATCCTCAATATACTACCGAGTTGAGCAACATGACATAACGCCCTTTTGTGTATAGGTTCTTAACATATATACTTTTGGGTGGTATGTGAATTATTATGCAAACAAGCTGATACCCGAAACAGGCGCCAAAGTTATCATATAAAAACGCAGTGCACAGCAGTGATCCTGCGCATCGCTTCGAAAGTCACAAGCAGACTGCGCGCCATCGCCAAACGCATCGGACGCAACCGAGAGCCGAGTCCTTACCCACGCAGAGCATGTTGAGAAGGACGGATAATCTCGCGAACTCCATTTCTAGCTCGGCTGCCACTTTCCCGAAGTCCGCCCGGAGCGTGAGCAGAAAGCCGACCGGAATGCCAGCGTTGTTCTGCTAGGCAACTGGAAAAGCAGACCGCAGCACTCCCCCCACACTTTCACAAAGAGTGCAACTTTATTTGAGCAGAGGGAGGCCAGCCACGGTTAATTACACTCACATATTTCATCCTTCAATTAAACAATCTTACGAGTTTTTCTGTCTTCTTCCCAATGGTACTGCGTTTCAAAATGTTATTTTCGCATACAAGATAAAAAATAATGAGATATGTGATGTATTCCTGGCGACATACACGTTTAATTTACTTTTAATGGCAAAGTATTCATTTATCAAAATATACTTGAGTTTTTACTAAATAATAATTAAAAAATCATCGGTAGTGCTGTAAACTACGTGGCCGGGGTCTCCTTATAAATTATACCATGCTGGGTGACTACTGAGGTGTCTAACTCTATGATGACATCTCACAGACATTTGTACTGAATTACCTTTGAAAATATGAGTAATGTCATCTTATAAACCTAGAAAGGTAGTTTTCAATTAATTACCTTTGTGTTCGTTACTTCTTGCATTTCAGCAGAGTAGCAGACACAGGACCGCACACTTTATAATCTAACTCATGATTAACCATTTAAGTGACATTTTGTTAGAGTGTCCATCAAATTACTGGCTGCAGGCACTTCAATCGCTAATTAATATCCCAGGCAGTTAGGTGAAAGGTCAATGGCCACAGTTTAACAGCTAGTCCAGCAGTCAGATCTAGGGATACTTTTCAGATAAATGCCGGATGGGGAATAGCGGATTTATCATTCCGAAGACGCACTGTAAATGTGTCAAGAGCTTATTTTTCTGTAGCGGTAATTTGCGCGAACAGTTATAGCCCTGAGTGAAGACTCCCGGAATGTATTTAGGTCTCCATCGCAGTCGCCGGTCCCGGTCATTTGTAGACTGTCCCCAGCGGAGCGCGTTGCCATGGCAGCAGCAGCTAGGTCGCAGACGCACGGGGCTCCCCGGCAAAGCCGCTTCCCACGAGCCCTTTCATTAGAGCTGGATAGCGGGCAAAGACAATGCAGTCGTCAGGGATCTCAGCGAACAGGTCTTTCACATGCCTGCCGAGCGACGCAATTACACAGATCGTTGCGTAAGTCCCTTACATTAGCACGGTAAAGCTTTTTCAGTGCTATATCCCATTCCTCTCCATTTTTTTTAAATAAACAATTGGAAACTGCCAGGATTTTTTTTCCTATTTTATTATTATTTTTTTGTATTGCCAGGCAGCTTTTTGGTCCATTGTCGTCTCTCATGTTGGGACAGAGGAAAGGAGTGTGGATCCACAGTGCGGCTTACAAACAAACTAGCACTTTATTATACGGTTAACTCAGACATACTAGACACATTAGCAAGCGATCAGCAAAAGGCAGGTTGGTTAGATGGTGATAAACAAGGCCTGGACCTGCACACAGGGACCACAAGTAAAACCATCAACTACTACACTGGTCAACATATTTTTACTTTAATTTTTTCACAAATCAAAATAGGTGAATCGTACAGTATTTTTGTGCTGAATCCAAATACATAAACAGAATATACCTAACATGTAAGGATTTCAGGGGACACAATTAAGCCTTATGCTATGAATATATTCACAATATACAGTATGTGTATGTTGAAAGTGATTCATCTACAATGTAGAAGTGTATGATTTTCCTCTGTACTTTGCCTCAGAAACGTTGCTGTAAGTCCAGCGGAAGTCAGCAAGCAGACTGGGACGCCACTTGCTTTGATATTTTTCTGTATCAGAGAGAGGGAGAGCAGGACCAACATGTTACAGCCTGTAAACTCTGGCAAAACAGACTTACAGTACTTTGTTCCCTTCTGTAAAGTCCTAAAAATGTTCAGAAATAAAATTTTAATAATTTTTCCTAAACTACTCTGAAATATGCTAATACATTCTTCATAAGGAATTGTATACTATCAATATATCCTAAAAATTACAACACTGAGAAACTATGGGTAAGAGCAAAATAGTGAACGCATTTCTTAAATCAGCATTAAAAAGACAATCCGTAGTTGTGAACTTGTTGTGTTTCCATGACCAGTAACCCAAAGAGAGAAGCTGCTTTGGTGCTGGGTGCTTCAGTAGTAAATAAAGTACATAGTAAGATATACAATGAGATACTGCTCACTAAATATTATTACAGAACAGAAAAATAGAGCAATTAGCGAACAGCAGGGCTGTGCTCTGGAATTTGTAAATTAACTTGCTGGCTTTGAACATTTGTATCGTGGTTCTGTCCCCTGGATTGAACCAGAGTATGCTAACCCCCTCCCTACGAACCAGAGTAAGCTAACCCCCTCCCCACTGGCACCTCGAGCGCCCCCCCCCCACCCATGGGGAAAGCGTGCATTACACAGGATGTGGCAGTCTATAGGGTTAGGGTTAGGGATACGC
>JAODKK010000043.1:14510631-14524689 GCA_026774405.1 Petrocephalus microphthalmus | reverse complement strand
CAACCCCCCCAATAATCATGTCTCCCCCTAAATGGGTGAGGACCTCAACCCCCCCCCAATGTTCAAACCAAAGTTACACCCTTGAGCACACCGCAAGGTCTCAGTCCTTAATTGAGATCTGGGTCCTTTTAATTGAAATGTTAGTTTACAAATCCTGTCCTAGCTCAAAGTCTCCTCCCTGACATGAACTATCTGATCAACCTAGGTGTATGGTTTTTCAGCCATTAAGCAAAACCGAGTTACGTGGTATGGATGAACTAACAACGATGGCCACCAACTCCAAGCCAGTAAGGTAAAGTAAAATCACTAGACTACAACACGAAAGTTGAGATGAGCTATGAAAACATCAACAATTAACCTAATTAGATTCTCTGAGGTCTCATTGTTGCATACCACTGCACGATGAATTCTTATTTGCCTGTATCCCGCAGACAATAAAGCGAAAAAAATACATCCATCCATCCATCCATTTTCCAACCCGCTTATCCTGTTCAGGGTCGCGGGGGGGCGAAAAAAATACAAACGATAAAATTCAGGAAATAACACCATCAAACAACGAGCTTGTAAACGTGCAGCAGGCGACAACGGCTCTCTACAGTGATGTTAATGGCACACGACTGCCAAAAGGAACCTTCTGATATGTGTGTGCTTTGAGATTAAATAGTGAGGAAATGGGAGAAATAGTACAGAACAGAAAAGAGGAGAATCAGTCTGAAGATGAAAACAATGCAGACTGATAAGGAACTTTTAAATTCCAGTTACATTAGCGACTCTGTTTTGTCTGGGTATCTATGGGCCAAAACATTGTTTGCAATGTCTTGTCCTAACAGACACCAACAAAAGTGGCAAATCAGATGAAAACCCGTATGTGTTGTGACAAGCTGACAGGCACTTTGACACAAGGCAAAATCATTCCAATTTCCATACACACATACTTACACACAGGCTCTCTCTCTCTCCCGCCCTCCCTCGTCCCTCCCTCCCTCTCTTCCTCCCATGTACACGGCTAAATCAAGGGAGAATGTTTTACTCTGTCCGGGAGACCACATCCCATAGAAAGAAACATTCCTTTCATATCTAGCCAAAGCTTAATCTTAACTAGGTCCTCATATCCTAGCAACAGTGTATCTTAGCAACAAGGTCAAGGGCAATGAATGACTTGACTAACATATTTTGGATATTCACCAACCACCCTCCCTCCTGCCCCGTGTTCTGACTGACCTCATTTAAGGAGAAACAACCCAGCGGTGGGTTCGTGTTTGTGAAGCCTGTGTCAAGCTGTGCTTTGCTTGGAGCGCTGCGTGCATTAAGTAGGTAGAGGAGTAAAGCAATAAGTGTGCTGCGTACAAGAAACAGGCCAGCAGGGCGAACCAGCCACGAGCTGGAGGAAAATTCAGTATGAAACAGAATACAGAATTGCGCAAATATCAGACTTCCCTGGTGTTGCGCAAAAGACCACACACTGGACCCTGACCCGAAACAGCCCGAAAGTAGACAATCCCAGCCAAGTACAGCCCCACAAGTTCAGCTGCCCCTGGATGGAAGCGGATTTAGGAAACCACGGCAACACACACCAATTCTGGGGTCACTGTAAGACAGGAGGCATCAGAACTCCCACATCTTCCCATGCCATCTCAGCATGAATCATTCAGGAGGATTAAAATAGTTCCTCCTCCACTTGCCGAAAATGAATGACCCAAAAAATCCATCAGGCTAGCGCTGGAAGTGACACAAAGTCAGCCTAATTTTCCATCCAGCCAGCTACTCGATACAAGGTCGAAGCCTGGAGCCCATCTGACGAAGCAGAGAGCACATTGCATCCTGGACAGGACACCGGCCGTCACGCAGCTGAACAGGGAACGCACACACAGGAAATGTAGAAATGCCAATTCACAGAGACTAGAGTAAGCCACTCAAACACACCGATTGTGTGACGGACAGAGACAGGCTTGGAATGTAAGCCACACTGGCCAAGGTGTGAGCTCACGGTTCTGACAGAGCCCACATGGAGCTCTATAGAAAAAAATCCATAAGGGGCTTTAAGATCATGTACTGTTTAAAATAAAACCTATAAACATTAGCTGTAACAGTATTTTATATTATTTATATCATAACTTTGAATTATTGCTAAATTTCTTACATTTTTTTGGTGAAACAATGAAATGTCGATCACCATAATGTAAATGTTTTTGAGTATTTAACTTCAGTTTCATGGGACAGTATTGGTCTAATAGTTAGGGGAGGCTGGTTGTGATTTCTGGTTCAAATCCCTGACCAGCAAGGTACCACTGAAGTACCCTAAGCAAGGTACCGCCCCAAGCCCTCTGCTATGTCATGATGTCACATATGGCCTAAATGCAGAGGACGCATTTCGTTGTTGTGGTGTGTTTTCAATGACAATCACTAATAAACAAATATGGGAACAAATAAACACTGGAAATTCACCCTTTGGACTAACCGGTTAAGGCTGAAGTCTTATGTGAAATTTGGAAATATTATTCAGGGTAAGTGTTTATTATGTCCCCCTGCTGAGAGCATGCTTGAATTGTACGAGTCTTGCAGCATGCACAGTGTAAAGTATCTCGCTAACACTGTTGATTGCTTTCAGTGTTAGGAATGTTTAGCTATTACACAGTTGGAGGACGGGATGGTTGTACCAGAGACATGCAGTGACATTCCTCTTGGATCTCAGACTTAGGACTGGTCAGCTCGGCCTCGACTGTAAGCCCTCTTGTAAGCACTGTAAATAACTTTGCATCCTAGCTCACTGCTAGACAGTTAAAAAATAGACCTTCCATACACCAATCACTAATTAAAACCTTCTTAATTATACCTCTTAATTTGGATTAGGTGCCCATCAGTGGCAGTCTGACAAGTAGGAACGTCAAAATTCCACAGGGCGGTAAGTCAGCGTAAGTCACCGCGGTAAGTCCGCGGTTTCCGTAAAATGTCTCCCCCAGGGCCTGGGGCCTTGATATCGAGGGTGAGCTGGATTCTCGTTCCAGCATGGAAATCTACACCTTGGCTGTTTGAGTTGGAAATGATACAGTTCCAGAAATTCCGGATGTTCAAGAGAAATTCTCCAGTCCCTTTCCATTCCTCTATAATGCTGAAGTACGCTCTAGCTGTCCCTATTCTCCCTAAACCACTGCTTAATTCAAAGCTTTTTTAACATCTGGGATGACTGTAATTAAGATGTACTTTACTGATCCCAGGGGGAAATTAATTACCATCACACTGCTAAAGTCAAACTCAAGCTCAGATATATAGTGCATAATGTTTACTATTAAATGTTGACTCCTTGGGAAATGAAGCTAAACTACATGGGGGTATGTTAACAGAGACCTGTTCTGACTTCTACCTGCCGATGGAAACCTGGCTTTACTGTTTAAAAAGTCCATGAACCCAGATTGGAAACAATGCCCCATACATGGAATGGACACCAGCTGGGTTTGTGCCATAGACGCAAAAAACCCAGGAGGAGCTCCTGGTCAGTAGGGGACTTGTCTGCAGATGGCTGAAAAGAGAGCTGATCTACAAACTGTTATGCTCCTTAGGTGGCGTGACAGAAGATAGTGGCCTTGATAGCAAGGGCACTGGTTTAAATTCCAGGGTCAGCTAAGTGATTCCATCATTGGGCCCCTGAGCAAGACCCTTATCCCAAAGTGCTCCTGGCACCGACTCACCCTACTTTCTCTGTTGGATAACATGGAGGGAATGTACAGCCGGCTGATGTCTGTTATCTTTTAGCTCTTATCCACTGTTCATTTAAACCATTTTTACTTTTCAGTGTGATTTGTTAGCAAGTCCAACAATTGTTTGACTGCCGATCTCCTTATAATGCAGACGGACAACAAGTTTGCCCTGTCTTACATTTTTATTCTCTTATTTCAGGTCTTGTTTTTTAATCATCATTTTTCAACACCATTACCATTACTCTTTAAAATAACTTGTGACCAATTTGCTTACTTTAAATCGGTAAATCTGTTTTAAAAAAAAGTTGTGGAAGGATGAAACTTTGGTAGTACACAATCATATTAATTACTACTGCGTGGTGATAATTTTTTTGCCTGCCTGGATGGTGTGGAGAAATCCAGGGTCACTGGAGTTCATTCCCATCCTGCTTTCTTCCAACAATGAACAAATAATTTGGAGCTTTCTCATATGGTGGTTGCGAAATTTGCACTTGTTCCAAGTCAAGCAATGTGGAATATATCTGTATAATCAACTGACGAGTGCCGGTAAGACCTGTCTGGATTGGGGGCTGGCAGGTCAGCCTGTATACAAAAATATTTTGGATAAATGGAAAGAATCAGCTAAGACTTCCTAGATGGTCATCTGTGAACTAGAAAATCAGCCATTTGAAACCAGTATCTAGCCCACATCCAGTGACTATATTCACCCCAATCCTGTCTAAAGCTACAGGTCGCTCTTTAGGTTCTAGTCTAGCCTGACGGAGTACCATAAACAAGGGCTGATTGATAAGTAAGGTCTCCAACTGTATAAAATGTTTCTGATAATATAAATAGGTGATATCAAAAGGAAGGAATCTTTTCTCTTAAATATTGTGAACTGTTCGGAAAAATGTCGGACACACTGGCGGGGGGGAACTAATATTTTATGTTAAATGTGGGGGGGGTCCAAACGAATAATTATGAAATGTGAGGGCGACACGCCCCCCTCAGATTTAATGGCGGCGACGCCCGTACTGTCTATGCTTCCTTCAATTCTGGGAACAACCAGAAGTGGGACAGAGCCAAATCAGGGCCTTAAGGAGGGTGTGGAGCAAATGTGAATTGCAGGGCTGTCACTGCTTCCGCCACTGTAATCTGGCCTTGCTTTGTGATGCGAGAGATCTTTCCAGGCCTGATTCTGCGGATGGGTTGCTTGAGTGCTTGTGCGTTTGATCTGTTTTGTTAGTGTGGTTCTGTTTAATGTCGGCCTATCCTGTTGTCCTCTTGCTCCCTGGTCCGGCCCCTGCCTGTTCTATGTCTGCTGTTTTGCCGTGTGTCCCGTCTTGTCTGATGGCTCCGCCCCCCATCACCTGTCATCCTACTCGTCATGTCAGCCTGAGCCTCCTGTCTCCTCCCTAACCTGGCCACGCCTGTTGCTTGATACCCCTTGTTAGAATTTTTCTATAAGTACTTGTTTGTCTCGTCAGCCCCAGTCAAGTCATCAGCGTTGCTCTTCCTGCTAGCCAGTGCCCTTCCTCGTACTAGCCTTCTCGTTCTGATCCCTGTTTAATTCAATAAGACCCCATTGTTTCACCAAACGCCTGCCCTTGAGTGCCTGCAGTCTGAATCAAATGCTATTTTGGCCTGTATAGGAAGTACTGTATTTTAAAGACTTTCCTAATGAACTACATAATAAGTCAACTTGAATAATACAGAATAGAGTACAAAAAAATAATTATGTTGCAACCACTCCAACCCTTTTATGGACATTTAACAAAGAGACACACAGTTTATGTATTCCTATCATTATGGGGACACTCCATTCATTCCTATGGGCATAACCCTGATCCCAACTATGACACCCTTAACCCCGACACAGCCCTAACCTTAACCATAAGTAACCAAACAAAGTATCAGACTTTTTAGTTTTTTGATTGCAGACACAGATTTGTTTTACAATTATGTAATTATAATGTTATAAGTTATCCTTGACTGAAAAAATGGCCCCACAAGGTAAAAAGTAGCAGGTTTTTATCACATTGTGGGGACATTGTTGATAAACAGACAAAAGAAGAACCAAAAAAACCCTCGGCAGCAATGTGCCGAAACAACTAGGACTAAAAGGACTGAAATACCTCAAATTTTCAAAGTGTCAGAAAAGATGACAAAGAGGTCTCAAAAGAGCCCTTTTGTGTGGGAGGACAATGGAGAGGGCAGGAAGGACGGAGAAGATGCTGTTACATGTGAATGACTTGAGTGTGGCCTTCAGTCCGAGGTGACCCCGTTTTTTTTCTCATGCCATTAGCATTGAATGTCCTGCTCTTTGTGCCACAAAAAACCCATGAACCAGGACGCATGCTACCCAGTGTTATATATTGTTGAAATAAAAATGCTCTTCAACAGTTTCAGATACAAAAAAAGTCATTTTGCGGCATATTTTTGGCAATTAGAGTGAACCAAGATTTCAAAGGTTCTTTCTGTTTTGTGGATCGACTCTATTTATTTACTGCCACCAAGTTAAGGAAGAAGATAAGCATTTCTTTCCTTACTAGATCATCTTTTCAAGGAAGCAGTTTTTTGTTGCTTATAACCTTGTTCTGAAATGTTATTTGTCAGCCAACCAAGGACAACAAGCCTCTCTCCCTCACACACATGGAACAATGTCCCCGGGCAATTCTGTCCCTCCCATTTGAAACCACCCCCCCCCCCCCATAATTTCATTAAAACTAATAATAGGTTTCTAAGAAATTATATAGGAAATCCTTACAATGGCAGAGACTATTATCACAAAGAACCACAAAGTCCTCTGGCATGTTGGGATAATGGAACCAGTACAGTTTAGACACCACCTGTTATCTTCATTAGAGTCCCTATCTTAGCAACACTTACATGCAATTTGTGACAAGGACTTTGGAACATCACAAATTAAAATGCTGAGATAGAGACCACAATTGGACCACATACCCGTGCCTCATCCAAAGCAACCAAATCCTGACCAGCCTCATCATGGAAGACATCAGAAACCATGGCAACACAGATCTGTACAGTCACTGTGAAACAAGTGCCCCAAAAAACATTACATCATCTGAGCCTAAATGAATCTGATGTATTATTACTGTCCCTCCTCCATCATCCAATCCCATAAACCCAGAACAAGAGAGCGATCTGCTCATGGACACTCAGAGGAGGCCAGCTGACAGATGCTCTGTACACTGTGTCAGTGTGATCCAAAACCCTGGCAGATTTTATTAGGTCAATAGACTGCAATAAAGGGACAAAGTCAGACAAATTGAAAGGTTGCATTAACCTGTCTCCTTAACTTTCCACTAAGGGAAATAAACCAATGGAAAGTAAATAACCTTAATTGTGAGGTTATGCCCTGCTTTGTGTTATTTTCTATTTATTATTCTTGTTATTATTTATTATTTTATTTCACTAAGCAGGGTGCGAGACAGAAACATACTGAGGACTTCATCTTGGTATTCTCAATGGTAGGCACGGGCACGGTCATGGTAATTTCATGGTGGGTACTGGTTTTAAAAAGTCAATTTGGATCAGGATGCCTGATCTTTCCTATATGAGCACTAACCTCCTCCAGGCTCAAATGAAGTCTTCTTTGCCTTTGTTCTACTCAGGGTGGCTCTAGAGATACTCACCACCTCAAAGCTTAAGTAGACCTCCCAAGGACCACAGTCAAGGAGCAGCCCTGGAGTCGCCTGAAATTGGCAGTAGACTATGATTCCTAGTGTCCAGAGTATCACTACACTGTAATGCTTATCCGTGACTAATGGAATTTTGACCCCCCCAGAAGAATGTGGCCATTATTCAATAGCTCAGGATGTAAGTCACTCCATCCACTTCCTGACCCTGCCACACTTGAAAACACACATTTAAACAAACATTCATTTAGAAGTAATGCAGTACTTCTGCATCACGTCCGTCGTCCAATTCTATTAAATTTATTTTTATTGCATTTTTTTTTCTCAGAATTGCACCTGCATATAAACAAAACCACACAGACACACGCAAGCTAAATATTTCATTTCTCTGTGTTTTATCCCTCTGCCTTCCATTTTTCCAAAGCATTTCCAACGGGAGAATCCAAATGTAGGAAATCCCCTCTTCCTCCCCCCAAAAAATGTCACCCTCATGCTTATCTGTAAGCGATTCCTGTCCTTGGAAGAAAATGCCGACGGTGGCATTTTTGAAAATGTCAGAAGCCAGGAGGAAGACTAGTCATGACTTAAAAATAAATTCATAAGAACGAGCGATCGCGTAACCATTAGTGAAGCTAGCAACAAGCACGTTGTGATGCCCAAGTGAGAAATTAAGAGAGTGCTCAATGTAAGTGCGAAGTGTTGCCCATTATTAGGGCTTATGGGTTGTCCTTCCATTAAATAATCAATATGTTGTTTTACATCCTGTGTATAGAATCACTGACATACATCAAGAACTCTATTGTGTAGATCACTGATTCAACTCAAACCTTTCTAACCATGAGGCGCAGCTGTTGAGCATTACAAAGTGTTGACGATCCCTCCAGGGTCACTGATCTAAATTAGGCTACGAGGGTCAGCTCCCAGCTGGCTAAGCAAAGATAAGGCCATAGAAATGACCCGAGTAACAATGTGGGGGGCTGGATCCTGGACTCTTTAACTAACTGGACACAAAGACTGAGGGTAAATATAAGTCTATCTGAATGGGCTTGTTCCTCAACTAGCTCCCCGCAAGGATGTATGCTTTTCGCCTTTGCTATTTATCCTCTACACAAATATGTGTCAGAGTAGCTGTGAATAAAGGACCATCCAAAGGTATCCAGATGACTCAGCTATAGTGAGTCGGCGCCAGGACGATGAGGCTAGTCGCGGCATGATGGTTGGTGACTGTCAAATGGTGCGGGAAGTCCTACCTTTAGTAAATAGTAATGACATGATAATTAATTTCAGAAAAAATGTCCACAAACAGGCAGTCGCACCCATGAAGGGTCAGACAGCGGAATGTGTATAACACAAATTGTCTAGCCATGTGGTGAAGGGACACCAGCATTTGTTTGAGAAAATTCTCTCATTTACATTTTGACAAATCCGTGATCACCTTATTCTACTGTGATTTTATTGAACCGATATTATCATTTTCTTTGGTATTATAAAAGGCAGAAATAATTCGAATAAAGTAGCCACATGGTCCGGCAAGCCACCTGGCGAGTTACAACGCAACCTAGAATCCCTGTATATAAGAAAGTTAAAGCGGATAACTGCAGGTTTTAAATGACCACACATCCTTCACACACTGAATTCTGGCTTCTCCCCATTCTACGAATGTTTACAGTCCGAATGTGCAGAACGATGCAGTATTAAAAATAGCTCTATTAAGTGCCTTAAGTGTGTCAGTTGCCTGTGCCATTTCTAAAATGTGTCAAGATGGATGGTGACTCGTCTACTTCCAACCAAATGTATTGACAGGTACTGATAAAGTAACCTCTACCTGGTGATACCACATAGGGTAGCAATCTATGGAATGAAAAAGGCCTTCATTCATTGTGGCTATGGGAAATAAAACAAAAATAATATCAGCACACTCTGATCTGCTCTCCACTTTTCCTGGCAATGACATAACAAAACAAAATAAGGTAATTTGGCACCCGGCTGAAGTGCTGCAGGGAAGGGCACAAGATTTCCTGCGATGAGGAGGCCCGGATACGTGCAAAACGGATCGTTTCAACCAATTTCACTAAAGTTATATAATTATACTCCATTTTTAGCTTTAGTCTTGATCTTGTACTAGTTTGTGCACCAATCCTGTCCAGGTGAAAATGAAATGATCCTTTATTTGCCTTTCGCCCAAGTACATTAGAAGGCTTCATATTTTCAGCTTGATCTTCTTTGAGACCCAATTGCACAAACATATACATGTATATAGTTGTGAGTGAACAATGGGGTCTAAGCACATGGAAAAGGTTAGTTCAGCACCAGACAATACAAAGGTGAAATTCCGGAAATATCGATTAACTGCTATTCTTCCCTGCGCCTACCCCGGCCCCCATTTATGGGAAATCCTTCACTTTCCATAACAAGCACAAGGTGTACCGACTTTCATTTTCCGGACTGTTGAGGTCGCCATATCCGTTAAACTGACTAATGTCATCTGGGAAGGCAATTAGCCTTTAAGCTAAAACCATTTCCCTTGCTGGGGACGTCTGTTTTGGCAGCAGCTGCCGCTCACTGTGTGACACAAGACTCTCCCTCCTACATACATTTAGTCACTTCTGCTAACTGTCCACACTGCCAAAGGTGGCTGTAACACCCACATCCAGGCACTTAAATAAAAGGGCAGCTTCCTGTCCCAAGCAGCACGAAGGGTAAAAGCCCTCCTAAGCTGTAAATGTGAAGTCCGGCTCCTCCCACCCACGCTGCTATTACATAACTTCGGAAAGTCCAAGATACTATTTTTTTTTTTGTTTTACTCAGAACTTTAATTATGTCTGCTTCTCTGTGCTTGTGAATGAAGGGCATATTTGGTGAGTAATACGGGGGTAATCTTAAGAAGTCATATGACTTCTTAGTCCACCCAGACGAATATATGTATTATACTACAGGAGACGGAACCAAGAAACACGTGAAGGTGACGACAGAGAATTTCCAGGGTTTTTCCAAAGAAGCGAGTTGGACCGCGAATAAAGCTTTTGAAGTGATTCCAACACCTGACTTACAAATACAATGAGTCGGTCAAACACAGCAAGCCAACCGCTACTACCTAAATAATAAAAAAATACTAAAACTGAAACGATTATTACTTTCAGACAAAAGTACTGCGAAAATCCCATAGGAACAAAACTGACAGCAGTAGCTGCTTTGCACAATTCGAGAGGCAGCGAGAATTAGCGCGAAAGTTGAATCACACGGGCAGTATCGCAGCGGCGCTTCCCGTAAATATTGCGAGGCAGCTGATGATCAGCTGTGCTATGGGGGCATTAAGGTTGCGAAAAACAAGTTATCAGACAGACCCACGAAATTGTGTCAACCACAAACATTTCTGGGATTTCTGGGAGTATCTCGTAGAAAAAGAACGCGAAACCGGTCCGCTGAGAAAAGCCCCTTAACGCCGCGGTCTCGCCGTTGTGTCATAGGGGGAAAGCCCACAATCTTTGTGCCTCGGCACACAATGCGAATACAAACAGCTATTATAAGCCCGAGCCGCAAGTCAGAAGTCACGTGATTTCTGGTTACACGTGGTCCCCCTTCCCTCCCCGGGGTATCTGGGAATAACCTCCATATTCACACATGCTATGCCAGGCCTGTTCCGTGGGAGAAAGGGCGCTAGCACGCTGATTAAGGTTAAGATTAAAATGGAAGTTCAGTTCAGTAGCACTCATTTTAAAGGTCTGGGGCAGCCACATATCAGTCACCAGTACTCATTATTTATGCCAGATATTTGCTTATTATTATTATTATTATTACAGAAATCACTCGCATGCCCTGGTTACTACTTCAGATCTCAAGACACAGTGCAATAGCAAACAAAAGTCGCACAACACTATATACGATAAAAACAGCACAATGACAATACAATAACAAAAATGTACAACAAAATCATGTGCTGTGGGAAGCAAAAACACAACAATGTGGTTTCACTGCTGTTTATGGAATATAATTTTAAATCATTCTGAAAGCCCAGTTAACTGTTTTGCATATGGTGACTAACATAAATACTTTTGGGGGTAAAGTTATTACAATAGGAAACTACATAATCTAGTGTGACCAGCTACATTGAAGCATCTGAAAATTGTGTCAAATGATGACATTTGTACAAAACCATTTGTATTCACGGAAACGTTTGGAAAATTGTGTGACGCTGAGAGAAATGGTGCTCTGTTCTGCAGAAGTGACATCATGTTGTGGGGATTACACGTGTTGTTTTGCAAATATTTAACGTCAGTTGAGAAATCCTCCAAAGCAATCAAGAACAACTGTAAATTATTAAGTAGTGCCCCCCCCACAGACGCCGACAGTCAAAGGGACGCCACTGTATGCAGTGTACTGAATATGATCCACTGTGCCGCAAGAGGTTGGCACCACGAGGGTGAAAACATTCACCGCATAATGCGATACGTGGGCAATTCCTTGTCGTAAAAGCGCGGATGCCTACTTATTTTTTGTGCATTATGTGCGCTATGACAAGAAATTACAGTGCATTTTAATCTCTACGCAGCCAATTTCATTCGCGGGTAAAAGGTTAAATGCACGTTAATTTATTATCATTGCAAAGTGCATACTTCAAAGTACGCGTTTGGGCTGTTACGACAAGAAATTGCCGCGCGTTTCACTTCATACGGCGAATGTGTACTTGGGAATCGGTTCCCTGATGATTAAAAGCAAGTAAACCATCCATGCTAATTTGTGAGGAAGCAGCGCCTTCTAGCGTCTACTATTTTGAATGACAAGAATCCTCCATCCACCAATTTCCCGATTGCTCTAGCAGTGTCGTTGGGAAATGTGTTCTCCTTTCAAAACGAAAACGGATCTTTAGTCTGCGCTTAAAGTAGGGGTCACACTTCACTTACTGTTTACCTGCCACCAACTTCTAGCTAAAGTCATCCTCAGCTTAATGGTCAGCTTGCCTCTCCTAGCCCTTTGTAGTTATAGTCAAACTGCCAATCGACAATCTGCTATATGCTACTATGGCTATTTGCCATGCTGTCCAGCAAACGTTACCTCAAAGGCTGTAAGATCCAGCGCGTTAGCTTCCTGTAGTATGCAGTTTCGACCTCAATTAATATAGGCTGTCTGCTGCTGGCATTCATGGATAGTGCTGCTCCGAAAGCTGTTTACAGATTTAATGTTTCTGCACTCAGTCTTCTGATATAACTTCGCTAGCATGCAAAACGGTTTTAGGATAATGCTTTACGGCAGTCCTTCCACTGAGCGATGAACAGGAAATGTTAGATGGTGGTGGACTTCTCATATGTACATTTATGACGGTCAATTATTTAGAATTTATAAGTGTAATGAAACCATCAGGGATTTTTCCAACACTCCCGCATCTGGCGTGATACTTTAATATATTCAGCCAGTCGCTACAGAAGAACATAACAGAATTGTCTTCTTAAGTAAGTATTGCCACATTAATACCGTTGTAAAATGTAAGACAATGTTGAAGTAATCAAAAGTATTTAGAATACGTTAATCACATTGAGTAATCTAATGGAATACGTTACAAATTACATTTTAGGGCATGTATTTTGTAATCTGTAGTGGAATACATTTTAAAAGTAACTCTCCCAACACTGAGCATGTGATTGTGAGTGAGAGTTTGTGTGTGCCCTGCAATGAACTTGTATCCTGTCCGGGGTCCTCTCCTGGCCTCTGCTTCCTGGGACTGGCTCCAGGGTTACAGCAATTAGCTAGTCTTAAGAAGTGAAAACACCCACAGAAAATGAAGATTTTTTGACGTAATGTGATGATGCAGGTATTCCAATTAACCACTAGGCGGCAGTCGGTACGTCCTCCCCGGCTTTGAATACGCGCCTGTCGACTGGGCCAGATTTGTAAAATTGGCTGCAAGTCAAAGTTTAACAGGGCTGTAAACAACATAGACTTAACATGAAATTGGCAACTTGCCCCAGGGCTCACAATCCCTTCTCCTCACCTTGACCCTGGTAAAACTAACATATCTGTGATAAAATGCAGGAAGCCACAAATTAAAAGGAAATATTAATGTAAACTGCTTTACTTAAATAATTACATTTTTAATGGAATACACCATAAACATATCATGGAGGTGGGGAGGGGGAATACAACAAAACAGCAGCTTTTACATTTTAGTCCCAGAGCAAGTATTTTTATTTATTTTTTTTAAGTTACAAGTAAGAAGAACGGAGTATGATATATTAATGACAGTGAGAAATGGGCGCTTTCCCAGTAGTTTAATTTTAGTGTGTTTGTATTGGTTGGGATCCAGACCTCGGTCCAGTTAGACAATACGCTTCCAGCTTGCTCCAGCTTCAGCCGCTGGATGCATTTCTCGCTGTTATTCCCAGGGCTAGCACTGTACTGCTTCCCAAAAGCTACATGCTACCCACAAGTCACCCCTGACCAGTACATTCTCCTGTCTAAATTCAGCAGGTTCCTGGTTGAATGCTGACCTTTTAAAGGCCCCGGGCCCCTCAGACGTCCTGCCGGACCGCACGGAGCGACAGAAATAAACCAGCGGCCCTCCGTCACGAGTTTCGAAAGATTAACCGGCCGACCAGCCATTAATGCGTTCCTCGACTGCGGCCCGCTCTGCACCAGGAGGAGGTCAGCTGACATTATGTTTTTTTGCAGCCTCTGCTGTGATGTGCATTTCTGTCCATGCAGCGATGCCCCCCCCCCCCAAGGACAGCGGC
>JAODKK010000043.1:14281278-14292094 GCA_026774405.1 Petrocephalus microphthalmus | reverse complement strand
GGAGATCCTGCATTTCGGGGGCAGCCTGATTGACAGGCGAGAGCGCCTGGACAGCCGAGGGCCAGGAAAAGGCCACGGGACATAGGCTGATCCAAGAGCGGCCAGATAGGGACTTCGGAGTGTCCTTGTCACGGGTCCAAGGACTGACACGAAAGAGCCAGCTTTCGGAAAGGAGGGGGGAACTAACTGAGGAAGACACAGAAATCGAGGAGTCGAAGCGGTGCAGAGAGAGACAGAAAAAAGGGTCAGCAGAGAGCATCCAGCAGAATGCAAACCTGGTTTTCCATTGTGAATGTGTGTGTGTGTGTGTGTGTGTGTGTGTGTGCGGAGGCTTTCAGACTCACAGAAGGTCCCGGAATTCCGCGTAGGCCCTCCGGCCCTGGATTGCCCGGGTGACCTTGGGGCCCCGTCGGCCCCATCTTCCCCACTGGCCCCTCGGAGCCTGGCGCCCCCTGTTGGGGGGCAAAGGAGACTTCGACTCAGAACTTGGGAGGAACCCAGAGAGAACATCAAAGTGCGGTCTCAGATCCCCGGGTCTCACCTTCTCCCCCTTCATCCCCTGCTTGCCCTCATTTCCTGGGGCTCCCACATGACCCTGGAGAAGGAGACAGATGGATGGGAGGACATTTAATTCCTAAAAATCACAGATTAGCCCCCGAATGAAACACTCAAACAGTTTCTTATTTCATGGAGCCGCACAAAGCTCAGCAGGTTTTGGATCCGTGCCTGCGTCCGGAAGGTTATGGGTTCAAATCCCCTGGTTGACGGAGAACTCAAATCACCGCTACACCCTTGAGCGAGGCCCTTCGCCCCCAGCTGCACCGATGTTGGCCGACCACGCTCTCTCTCCCCAAACTTGCACTCACAGGTATAACTGACTCGGTCTTAGATGAGATCTATGAAAACTACCCAGCCTTCAATTCAATAAAATACCGCCATTGAAACTGCAGACAGCACTGCTTCAAACAGTAGCCAGCAGCATTTGGAGGCGAATCCTAGGCGAAGCGTCTGTCTCTCCCCAAACCTTTGATATAATCCAGGTGCACCTCTCCAGTAAAGCGAGGTCACATGACCCACTGAGGCCCGCCGACCCCATGTGACCAGTAGCACAGACACAAAGTGAGAGCTGTCCAGCTGCAATGCACCAGCGAGTTCCCCTCACCGTGCGGATGGACAGCGGCGATTTAACAGCAAACAGCCGGCAGTTTATTGAGAAGAAAAAAAAAACCATCTCTTTCAGCACTCTGAGCTTCTTTTAGACAGGGCACTGCGCGGACACAGGACACAAGCAGGCACCCACGGGGGGGGGGGGGGCGTTCTTTGGCTCTGCGCAAGGCTGCCGGGGACAGTGTGAAATCTGGCCGAAAAACAGTGCAAGGAGATAAAATCCCTACGTCTATTCTAATAAAGGGGCACCATAAAAACAGTACAGAATGAGGCACTGGCACCAGGCCTGTAAGGATACCCATATTTAGCTAAATATTACCCTTCACGGGCGGGGTGGGGGAGCTCAAAACGGGCAGCCTCGAGTTAAGCAATCAGCAGCAAAGGACATGACTCTGATTATACTGTAGAGTTACTTATATTAACCGTGATTATATTTGTGAGGAAGCTTACATAACACTTAGAGGACCGATCATTAAAACTGCATCTAATTTTAAAACAAGGGTCAGGCATCACAAAGGCTCCTCTTAGGGCAGAGAACCAAAACCAGCCCCCCCCACTCCACCCCCCCCCAGCTCTAAACTTACCCTCCGCCCTGGGGGTCCTGTAGGCCCTGGTTCCCCGGAAGCCCCTGGGGGACCCTGTAGGGAACATTTGTTTCTAATCAGTGAACATGAAAGCGGAGACTGCAGGAGATGCAAAGGAGACGGGTAAGTGTGGCAGCGGACCGCCACGCAATACAATCACATCGAAATCCAGCGCGGGTCATCAAGAACCTGAGGAAGAGAGGCCCAGGTTTCCATGGGAACGCAAACCCAACTCACCGGCCTGCCAGGCTCGCCGGCATCGCCCTTCTCTCCAGGTCCGCCGTCGAGCCCCTGTGAGGAGGGACCACAGCAGAGCTGACACAGCACAATCATGACCTGCGATTCCTTATAAAACTGGGTACCGGGGCAGAAAAATGACATTTAAAAATAAAAAGGGTTTAATTGAATCACACGGCGATACGGCACGACGTAAACCACGCGGGCCGGGAGAAGAGCGCTCCGTCGCACTTGATATCTGCACCAGGTTTTACATAAATAGCTGAGACTTTGAAAGATGTTTTTTTCCCGCAAAGCAAAAGCTGGAGTTTCTCTGCATTTATCTCTGCGCTGTGTGAAAACAAGACAAAGCGGAGCTGGGAGAGAACGCGCCGCCTTCCGCCGGGCGCCCTCCTCTTAGCGATCACGTTCCCCACCACTCCCAGCAAAGCAAAGATGAGATAAAACTTTAGATCGGCCTGGGGGGAAATTTTTGTCGTCCCGAAATAACTCCCAGCATAATGCCCCCACCCCAAAGAAATAAAAAGATGATAAACTGATAAATAAGACAGTGAAGCTATTCTCTAGCCTGTGTTCAGTCCTCCTCATGATCTTCCTCTTCTGATCCTTCTGTAAGCACCTGACCTCCTCCCTAACCCCAGGCCGAATTGTATGCCCATAGAAATGAATGGAGAGTCCCCATCAGAATAGGAATACATGGACAGTGTGTATGCATATATGTCTGCATGTGTACATGCATATGTGTGTATGAATGTATGTATGTATGCATCCCCCCTTTACAATTTGCACAGCTGTATTTTTAAACCATATTTGTCTGTCTTATGTCCATGTCTCAATATCCATCCATGCATTTATCCATTTTCCATACCCACTTGTCCTGTGCAGGGTTCCAGGGGTCCAGAGCCAATCCCAGAAGCTACGGGCACAAGGTAGGTAATAACCCAGGATGGAGCGCCAATCCACCGGGTCTGTCTCAATACGACGTGCCTAACCCTTTTCCCGTGATAATTTCCCCATGTGGAATTTGCCTACCGTTTAATGATGCTCTGGGGTCAGATTGACCCCAAACACGGGATAGGGGTTAAATACCTTATGTGTTTATACTGTTATTGCACTAAGCGTATGCCCTGTCCATCACATAGTTGAAGATGACTATAAAGACACTTTGACATTAGGAAAGCCGCCTTCTTCTATTTGAGGTGTGTCCAGACAGCCTTTGTGATCCAGGGCTTGTCGTCTGGGGCAGCAGCAGGCTGTTTCTTGTGGAACGATTATTCCCCCACAACATGTCAAAGTAACCAGAGATGCAGTGAGAGAGCCTGACGATGTCATCACCATCCAGCCCACCAATCACGGGTGACGTGGGGTTAAGTGGGTTAGGACACTGCGTCTGTGATAGGACAGTTGTTGGTTCAAATACCAGGGTCAGCAGAGTAACTTCAACTTCTTGAGCAAAGCCTTTAACCCCAATTGCTCCAGGGACTGTCTAAATGAAACAGGTCCCAAGCTGTTCTGCAGAGCCAAAGCTGGAGGCTCCCAATGAAGAAGGGGCTTATACTGGGTGATGGGATGTACGAGGTTGTGGTTGCATTGGCTACGTGACCCACATCCACCCTTCATGCTTGCAAGCCACAAGCCAGGGGGTCCTGTCTCCCCTTCTCCTGCACGTTTCATCCTGCGCAAATTTGTTCAGGGAATTGCAGAGAGAAAATGAATTGAAGCCACGAGAGATCCCAACGAACACGCCAGGGTGCCGTCCTTGAAAGCGTGCGGCAAGCCTCAGACGCAGAGTCTGCGTTGGCCAGCGGTGGAATGTAAACGGTGGCGACCACACGTACAGACTCACACTGCGAGCAGCGCAGCCCTGGGCTCCGAGCCAGCAAGTCGATATCTGAGAAGCAGATTCGCACTCTCGCAGTCACATGCTCGGGATTACACCATTCAGTAAGGACAGCTATCCCTCCCCCCTTCTCTTTTGATTTTTGAAATCTCCTAACACCGGTGAGATGGTAAAGCCCCCGATTCAGCTGACCTCCTAGTTCTCCTTTTGGCTCTCCACCAGACAGGAGAGCTTGCCCATCTTGCTCGGAAACAATCTCATGTTCCCTGCAGGCAGGTGGGGTTTGTAAGTTCTCCCCTGCCTCATTTTCACTCTCTCTCAATCTCTCTTAACTTACCCTTTTTGCTATAGTGCCTAAGCACCA
This sequence comes from Petrocephalus microphthalmus, assembly GCA_026774405.1. Taxonomy (NCBI): domain Eukaryota; kingdom Metazoa; phylum Chordata; class Actinopteri; order Osteoglossiformes; family Mormyridae; genus Petrocephalus; species Petrocephalus microphthalmus. Next base: position 14,287,902 of record JAODKK010000043.1, on the reverse strand, counting down.
GCTTCAGAGAGAAACCCTTCAGTTTGGGGCCAGGGGCCAATCTTAGCCTGAAGAGCTCCTCCCATTTGCAAAAGAAGTTGTCAGAAATGGAAAATTGGAATGAAACCAGGTTTAATAAAGCCTAATCAAACATAGATAAATTAACCAAGAAACCAACTAGAACAACCAGAACATAAATCAAGAAACGTAGCCTCTGCTAAGCAGAAGTGCTGGATGAGCTTGCCAGTGATGGCCCCATATCAGGTACAGCCCTCCCTGTTTGCTGAGTGTTACATCAGCAGCTTATCTTTCTGGGTTCTAAGGGCCTAACACCAGTAGCCTTAGAGGCATTGAAGCTTCTTGAAAGAAGAGTTATTAGCAGTGCACTGCTACCTAAAGTTAGCACCACTGGCAGAGGAGAGCTAACAAGAGACACTAACTTAGTAGGACACTGCTAACTGGTGACAGCAGAATTATAGGTACAAACATATCCCAGACACACAGATGGATGCATGTACACAGACTGGTCCATAACTCACATTGACACCTGGCTCTCCAGGAGGTCCTGGGTCTCCTGGGAATCCAATGGGGCCCTGTGGAGAAAGAGCAGTTGCTAACCATTAACTGTAGCATAGCAGCTAGAAGAAACAAAGCTTTTCTGGAAACAGATCCATCAGCAAGCTCTCCCGGTGTGCTCTCAGCCAAATTCAGGGCAGCTTTCAGGGCACAGCGTGCCAGCAAAACCAAAACCAAGAAGGATTCGTGCTAAATCCCAGCCCGTTTTCTCACAGCCAAGGCTGATAGGGATGAGCTGAGAAGTAGCAAATCGGCTCCCCAAAACCTTCACTTTGGCAATTTTTCCCTTCCACTTAACACAGATGCCTACTAACGGTGATTAAACAACACCAGACGCGGGTGGCTGACTGACGGATGAGCTCGTTAAGTGACTGGTTCCCACTACGTCGCATGTACCGGTGCTGACAGTAGTAACAGAGGCGCGATCGATCAGCTAACAGACTGAGCGACTCAATCAATAGCCGGCACCCCCCAGGCACATGCAGGCCGAGAGCGAACGCAGGGGGTAGCTGACAAGGAATCGCACTCTCGGGTAATGGCCGGAGGGGACGGTCAAATCCACTTACCGGGGTACAAGAGCGGAGTCAGCCAAAATTGAACACAGTGCACCGAGTCCTCAGGAAAGGAAGAGGGGGGAAGGAGGAAAATGAGGTAAAAAGGCAGGGAAATAAGAAGAGGTAGAAGGTGGCTGGTTGGGGGAAGGATACACAACGGGAGAGGGGGTTAAAAAAGGAGGGATAGAGGGGCCATAGCTGCAAGCGACATTCGAGGAAAGAGGCACCATAGTCGTTAGCATTGACCAATCTTACCGGATTCCCTTTGGGGCCGTCCTCCCCGGGGGGGCCGTTCACTCCAGGGGGTCCTGCAGCTCCAGAGGGGCCAGCATCACCCTTCTCACCAAGCTCCCCTTTCTCTCCCTGACAAATGCAGGCATCACCAGATAAGCGTGGGCCGACGCAGGAGGATTCAGAGACAGAAAGGGAAAAGGAGCCCAACTTGCCGGAAGACCAGGCTCTCCGGGTCGTCCCGGGTTCCCTGCTTCTCCATCCTCACCCTGAGAAGAGGGAACCAGACATAAGTTACAGGGTTGTCCTTTACACCTTCTGGTGTATGGTGAGCTAAATTATCGTCATCATCATCATTTACCAAAGCTGTGTCATGTCAATAATGACCCTTAGGAGCTTTACCTAAGACAGGTCTTCCTGTAGCACACCATATCCATTGCTAGACCATTAGCTAGACTTTGCACATTTAGCAACAACTGAGAAAAAATCCCAAGACATGGCATGATAGATTATAGAGGTGAAATTCTAAAATCTCTAGGTAGTATTCTTCCCATCAGATGACTCGAGATGAGTAGACGTACCTTCTCCCCAACAGCACCGGGCAGGCCTACCCCACCTGGCATTCCTTGGGCACCCTGGAGAAGCCAAAGGAAAGTAGTTGGGACCTATGTGCCTATGAGTTTCTGTACCCATGTTCCTCAGCTGGAGGATGAGCTATTTCCACCAGAGACTCTTAAACACCCCAATGGCGAGACAGATTTACGTACCACTCCTCCGACGGGTCCCTGGGGACCCATTGGTCCTGGCAGACCTGAGGGGCCCTGAAAAGAGACGTACTAATTGGCTACTGACCGCAGACACTCAACCCAGCCAGTACCAGATGTTGAATTCTGAGGAATCAAAGCTGCCCTACGCCCAAACACACATTTGGACTAGAACACATGACCAGCTACTTCGTCACAGACAGACAGACGCATAAACATCAGCATCTGTGGAAACACATGTCGAATCTGCATAAAGCGCCAGTCAGTGAGATGCTGGCACCGACAAATCGCTAACGCCTTCCTACTCATTCTCTGGCGTTTGCATCTCCTCCTGCTATCCGCTTCCGCGCTTGCGGACGAGCAAAAGCCGTCAGTCATTCCGCACTTGGCCACCGCTAAGGCCGCTTAGCGCCGGGAGAGCTCTAGATGCGCAAAGGACCAGGGGAGCGAGATTCCCAGACATCCCAGAGTGCCAGACAACGCAGACCAATACAAATCTGAGTACATTCCTTCGTCGTTGGCAAAGCTTTGAAATCGCTGTCAGATGCGGGGGAGACCTCATTAAAACGCAGGAGCTGACAGTAATCTGGACACACTCTGATTAACAAGGCGCACCCCTGCCTCCGGTCACGGCTACCGTCCCAGTCGGGCAGCCTGGGTTGTTCCTTTTAATAGGATCGTCATTCATAGGGATCCTCCTCATAGTACAGGAGCCAGTATTTACAGTAACAGCAGGGACATATACAGGGAGCCACAGGGTATTGGCCTCACCTGATTGGTCAATATTTATACTAACGGGGCTCCATATTTACAGTAATGGGGACCCCACTCAAGGTAACGGGGCCAATATTACAATAATGGGGCCAATATTTCCCAATAAGAGGCCCCTCACAGAATATCATGGGAATTATTCCTTCATGGGCTGGAGGATATAAGGCTGCCTGGAAACTGAAAAATATCGATGCCCCGCACAGTTTTTTTTAATGCTTGTTCCTGTAAAGCTCACCATGGATCCCACGTCACCGGTCTCTCCTTTCTCTCCCAGGATACCGGGCATGCCCTGCAGAGGTAAATACACGCAGTCACAGCAGTGTGCAGGTGTAGTGATGTATGTGTATGTATACAGCGCCCACTGGCAGGTCACAGAGTGGGGCGTCTCCTCTCACCTGCGGCCCGACGGGGCCCATGCCGCCTTTAAACCCTTGGAGCCCCTCATCCCCTTTCTGACCATATAGCCCCTGCTGGCCACGGGGACCCGGCTCTCCATCCAGGCCCTGAGATCCAGATAGCCCAAATAGTTTTCCACACAGGCACACGCACAGATACACACACAAGCACCAATGCAGATTCCATTGTCATCTAGGCGGACGTACAGGTGGTCCCGGATGACCGATGGGTCCTTGAATCCCTGTAGGTCCTGGGGGGCCCTGGCAAACAAAATGGATCGTGGAAGGGCGGTAGTTAGAGAAAGAGAGAAAGAGAACAATAAAAAAAAAAAGCTCAGAGCCACAGATTCGGCTCCCAAGAGCATGACTGCCATTTGCGTTTCATTTAAATTAGCATCAGGGCCATTCAGTGACACCAGTGTAAAAAAACCGCCGTGATGGAGACGCATTCAGAGGGAGCAGAGTGCAGCGCCACACTCCCACTTAGGGAGCCACGGCGGCGGCATTGCTAATTACGGCCACGGCGAGGAAATAGTATTCAGAAGAATGGCGTCTGCGGGTTAAGAACTTACCGATTCACCTTTGTCCCCTTTGCTGCCCTTCTGTCCCGGACCTCCAGGCTCTCCCTGTCCGCCACACGGCAGATCACACACACACACACACACACACACACACACGCACACACACAATGACAATCTCAATGACACAATCAGAACACATTCGCATACAGCATGATATATTATACAAGGTAGCAGTGAGATATCCACAAAAAAACAGGAAAATAAACAGGATAAAGCTAAGATTGCAGCCCCCCCCACCCTCCTCCACCCCCCCGCCCAGACGTATTCGCAGGCGCACCTTGTCCCCATCCTCTCCCGGGGGCCCGAGCGAGCCAGCTGGCCCCGGCAATCCCGCGGGGCCCTCGTTCCCATCGCGTCCAGCTGGCCCTACTGGACCCTTCTCTCCCTGTGCGACAGATAGGGGGCGACACGCATGAGTAAATACTAATGGAGTCATACCTTAGTCGCGGCGAGTCATCGTACAGGAAGTGGGCCAACCAGGTGAAGTGAGACAGAGACACACAGCCAGCGAGCTGAAAGTGATCTGAGCTACACAGCGAGAGAGTTCGCCGTCCTCCATTCACAGGCTGGGAGACGAGACACATGAATCCTGCCTAATGAATGCAGCCGCGAGTATTCCTGCAAGCTCAATGACGAATCGGCACAAAGGGTGACAAACAAATCAGTCACCGCGGGATTTAGCCACGAGCGGTAATGTTCCTAGGACGGGCACTTTCAGACAATTCTCGCTGGCATAGTGACTGACTGCTCTCCAAAACCTACCGGCTCCCCCTTCTCTCCCATTGGCCCAGGTGGGCCCACGTTGCCAGGGCGACCGGGATGACCAATCGCCCCTACTGGTCCTGCAGGTCCCCTCTCTCCAGGTGAGCCCTACAAATTATTCAAATAACATGTGACCATGTTGACAGGAAGTTGTTTTTTTTAAAGCCACTTTGACAATGGATGCCAACTTACAATGACCCCTGGGGGTCCTACAGGGCCTTCTGCTCCTTTCAGGCCAGGTGACCCCTGTCGAGAGCGAAGAGATAGTCAGAAAACATCTCCAACATTGGCCCACACCCAAGCTCAGGTCAGAGGCAGAAAAATGCAATGTTTTCTCATTTCCCCCCCAATATATAAAAATGAGATTGCTTCATCACGAAGATGAGAGCCACTGCTTCGATCCTTTGATTTCCCAGAAATCTCTGGTGGGCGATCTCACATAAAGCACCATAGCATCTAAGGGCTGGATCTCAGTGGTTCTGGGAAAAGTTTCACTTTATTAGCACTCCAATTATATCAGGACATCTTGAAACGAAATTACCATAAGATCTTAACTACTTCTTCCGAAACATCATTAATCGTACATTTCGGTCTAAGTACCTATGATTTCTCATGCGACTCACTGATCATTTTTTTATAAATCTCTTTTAACCCTGTATATTTCACCGACAGCAATTCAAGCAGAAATTCTTTGAGTTTAAATATTGATGGCTTATATATATTTTTTTATAATCTCTCAGGAGACACACAGAGCTGTTAGCAGTGAAAATGTTCCCTCGAGAAACTTCTAGCTTTCACAGGTTAATAAGCAGAATCCCCTTCAAAGCTCGTCACATCAGCTAATAAAAAGCCAAAGCCTTAACGCGTGCGGAGGGCTCAGTCGCTGAGACTGCGAGGGGAGCCTCTGGTGCAGGCACGCTAAAGAACACCAAACATCAGAGGGGGACGCTACGCGTCAGCCGAGGGATGGCGTCCCGAACACCGCAACGTGACTGTAAACTCCAGCGCGGAATGCGGAGCTTCAGAGACGGGGCCCGGAACACCGCGGTGTCAGTTTCGACACGAAAAGCCGAGCTTCAGAGCGGAATTATGAATGTCACGGCAGAATCCCTTATCAGGCGGGAGCACCGGAGTAAAAAGGAGACTGAGGAACTACATGCAGATATGAAGCTAGCCGCTCGTCAGCCTGTCAAAAACTGACAAGCAAAAGAAAAAGGAATTTAAATGAAGAAAAACCAACGTCACCGTGGTGCCAGGAGTGCCTCTGGCCCCCCTAAATCCCCACAATCCTGGGGGGCCACTCTTGCCAGGAATCCCAGGGGGGCCCGCATCACCCTGGAAACCAGACAGAGAGAGAGTGGGACACTGAAGAAAGACACATCACCGTGTTTATTACCGACATGTCACCCATTAGCCTACTGCAAACCGCTGACATATGGAAGACAATCTGTTGCCTTTAAGACGTGCTGCTCTGGAAACCTGATGGAGGGATTGCAGCGTGCGTTATCGACATCCCTAATTTGTTTTCGGATAAAGATGGGCCCCCTAAGCGTGCGCTGGTGGTTTCTCTGCTTAAAGGGGTCTCCATGATACACAAGCTATGTATCAAAACCCAACTTTTTTTTTTTAATGGCTGCAAGCCCAGATCTATAAACACTCGGCACAAAGTGACCTCCACAGATGACTGGTTGCGGATGCCTTAGGGGACTCGTTGTGAGAATTCAGCCAGCTCAGGCATGAGGTCTATAGCGGATTCGAACCCGGCACCACTGTCTTCCATTTGGCAGTTCTGGCTCACCTTTGCCCCTTCCTTGCCAGTGGCACCAGACAAGCCCTGTTCTCCGGGAGGCCCAGGTGCACCTGGGTGGCCTCTTTCACCAGCTGGTCCAGTTTCTCCTAATTTACCCTAGAACACGTGAAAAATACCATTCAAATCTGATATGACATAGTAGCCAACTGCCTCTCTGACAGGAAGTGGGTAACAGACACAGGAAGTACCTGAGATCCCACC
>JAODKK010000043.1:14238027-14252644 GCA_026774405.1 Petrocephalus microphthalmus | reverse complement strand
TTACCCATCCGCATTGCAGCATTGTCCTCATTACCCATCCCCATTGCAGCATTGTCCTCATTACCCATCCGCATTGCGGCATTGTCCTCATTACCCATCCCCATTGCGGCCCATCCCCATCCACATATTCATTTCTGCTCCCTCATTTCCTGATCAGATCTGAGCTCAGCATCACTGTCCCTCCCTTAGAGGAGACGCAGTCACCCACGTGGCACAGCTTGGTTCTGTGGGGGCTTCCAGACACTGAGCGGAGCCAGAGGAGAAAAAGGATGGAGGGGCTTTTTGGGTGGAGGTCTTACACAGGTAGGAAAAAGTGCCAGGTGACCAAAATGGATTCATAACAGCAACAGGAAAAATCTTGACAGCACAGTTTGTCAAAAAAGTGTCATAGTCATTTAAAAATATAAGAATAAACTGAATTGAATTGAATTGAATTTGGTTACTTATGGCTACTGAGCTAATGATCAGTCTCTAGCTGTCCTGGACCTCCTGCTTATTGGTGGGCACATCTCGAGCTTGTCATCATTCTAGTCTTCATATACCAGTATGTTGCCCTTTTAGCGATAATTGATCTGCTATTAGCTGGTGGAATGTGAACTTGGCTTGCTAGGCCAGCAATATGTTCAGCAAGCTGCCTAACCCTAGCTCTCCATTTGGGCATTGTGTGCCTAAGCTCCTACCAAGCAAGCAGCCTGCGGAGGCTGGATCCTCCACCTCCTACACAGTTTGCTCCTGGCTCACTCTACACAAGATTTGTTGCCATTGTTAGTAGATCATAAAACGTTCTGTTCAGCTTTCCAATAAGTTGGATAAGAAGTGTCCAAAAAGTCCCTGGCAGCGGTAGAATATGGTACGCGTCCAGTCAGCGATCAACCGGAGGTAGGTCTGTGTGCTTCTCCGCGGTGCCCAAAGCCCAAGCTATCAGTACTGCTCATCATCAGCATAAATCGTATGTAGCTTCGAGCAGACATCGCTAGCTGAGCTGGCCTGCTTTGATAGGCGCCGTCTGCCTTCACCGCCGGGATCCGTCCCCTATTACTGCAGTGATCTGCATTTGTGTTTGCTTAGCTGGATGCCTTTGGCGCTGGCGAGGGCCCCTTAATGCTAATTCCGAGTAAGACCGCTTGTACTTTGCTTACCAGCATTTATATAATTTTTATTCATATTAAATTTATGTATAGAATTAGTATAATATTTATATTGATATATTTACTTTTTATTTGCTTTTAGTCCATATTATCCATTTCTGTATCAGATTTATTTTTTCCTTTTTCTATTTGATATGTTTTTCATTTTGTCAGATTATGCACTTTGAGCTGGGGCTGTTTGTAATTGTGTTATATAAATAAATCCCAACTTTACTCGACTTGACTATTTTGACCAGTGTGACTATTCTATCTGTTATTAGCTAAGGATACTCTCCACTGCTGTTTGATGTTCTTTACATATACTTGCGATGGTCTTTAACATGGGCTACATCACCCCTGTGATGTAGGGGTCTGATCTTCTGCCCCTCCTTTGTCTGGCCGACCATGTTCATCAGGGGTCATCAGACTTCTGATCAGTGAATTACATCTTTATGGTGTAAATTGAGTTTTTATGGATGATTTCCGAATTCAGAACCAAGCAGTGCCCATGTTATGAAGATCGATTTCCTAAGTCTGTCTTTAAGTCAAATTTGTGGGTATGTCGGAAGAATTATAATACAGATCACAATAATAATACAGTAATAATAAGAGTGACGACATACAGTACTGTACCTCAGGATTGCGTTCATTACTACGAACCATTGAATATACACTAATGTGAATTTTTATATAAGAAGCTTTATGGCATTTTCTTTGTGTGTCTATTTGTGAGTGTGAGTTGTCTGTAAGTTGTGCATTCTTACCCCGGGAACTGCCTGTACTCTATTTAATGTTCATAAACAGCCATTTCAGTACCCACAGTATCTCACCTACTCACCACCCTGCGCTCCCCTAGTCGTTAATTTTGAGATCTCTACTTTACACTTTTGCCCGTTTTTCTAGTAAGACTCAGGGCAGGAATAAGCGGAGTGAGTCTTTAACCGCATGACAGTGGTATGCCTCAGTGACACTCGTGAATGACCTCGGGACCATAAAAGGACAGTGTGAAAACCTTTCAGGCAGATGTTGAAATGTCGATGTTGAAATGTATGTCACACAAGGTCACAGCAGGAAACTCGTTTTCTACTTTTGTGTAAACAATGAGGATGAACCCATTAGTTAGTGAGACAGCTGACCTGCATGGGATACCGTAGGTACCTGGAATAGTCCTCTGGACATTTGCAAAGTGCCGGGAGAGGGAATTTGACAGATTCCCATAACTTGCGCCTGTGAAGCAGATCGGCCGTCCTCAGCACAGATATCCCTAGAGGGAACTGGAGCATTCGTGTCATTTATTAGCCAGTCATAGTTATGAAGTTATCAAGCTGTCAAGCACTCTCGTTCTTTTCAATGATACGCATGAACTCGGGTGTGTGCCTGCCTGAAACAGTAACATAAGCAACAGCAAAGTCAAAATCAACGACTTTATTCTGGTTAAAGAATTGCGAGCCTGCAGGGTGTCCCAGGATGCTTATTTGTTAATAACAAGTAAGCACGGATACTATTAAGTCATTTATTTTGGGAAAACTCAAAAGTCATTCCAAGTCATTCTGCAAGTGCGTTAAGCTGGGGAATCAAAGAAACATAAAGCAGGTTTCATTTCATATTTGAAATTTTTATATGATGGCAGCGGGCGATACTAGGCTCACCTGGAGCCCGGTGAATGGCCTCCTTTCTCACTTTGGCAGGAAGAGGCACTTGTGCTGCGAGGGGAGCGTCACCCGCAGCCCGATAGGGGCGATGAAAGCTGTCGGGACGGGGCGGAGAGGGGCGTGAGAAGACAGGTTTGGAGGCCCCTGTTATCATGACGGCGGAGGGAGGCACCGCATCTGCCGGGCGGCGGGGCGGCGGGGTGCAGTGACCTCACGCCGCTCTGTACCGCCGACGTGTTTTCCCAGACGTCAGGCAGGCAGGACGCGGGAGAGATGAAAGCGCCTGTTGGCGAGCGGCTTCCCGGCCCTGCTGAGCGCTTCCCCAGCTTTTTGGTGTCACCTGAAATGTAAGAGGAGTGGAAAGAAGGCAAGATGATGGATTGGGAGAATCGAGCGGGAGAATCAATGAACGTTCACAGCTGCATCCAGTGGAGGAAAGCATGCAAGGCTGGCAGGAGGCCAGTTAACGATAATCTGTCACTCGACCGGGAACACAAGCTCACTAATGAAAGGTGCGGTGCTTTTACAATAGAAAGGGGATTCCTTTGAAGATATCCATCCATTTTCTGTAACCGCTTGTCCTATTCAGAGGTGCGGGGGTCCTGGAGGCTACATGTGCAAGGCAGGGAGCAACCTGGGATGGGGGGCCAGCCCATCACAGGGCACACTCACACACCAGTCACTCACACATGGGGGGGGGGGGGACCGGAGTACCCGGAGGAAACCCCATGACTACATGGGGAGAACATAAAAACTGTACACACATGGATCCATGTCCCTATTCCCAGAGGTGTGAGGCAACAGTGCTAACCACTGCACCATCATACTGCCCCCAGGAAAATAAGCCAATGTAAAATTCATAACTTGGCACCTTTTTACAGATTCTACATGCACAGTGATAGTAGCTGTTTGTGCAGTAAAAACGCACTGTCCTGAAAGCTGTGCTGTGTGAGTGAACAAAGGAATTTAATCTGACCATGAGAGGGAACACCTCACTAGGTTTGTCTCTGAAAGCATCATTGCAGCAGGAGAGGAGGCTGCAGACTTGGGGACCAGGCTTTCCACTTTAACGTACCTCACAGCACAGACAAGGCATGAGCTTAACAAACATTCCCTAGCCAGATTAATATATGCCACAGAGTGCCGTCTTCTGCAAGATCTTCAAGGAAAGGAGAGAGGAAACGGGTACTGGCTTTTAAATAAACAATTTTTATCTTTAATAACTACTCGCAAGAGCCCGAAATGAAGAAAAACAGAAAGGAAAAAACAAGGCGAATCTTAGCCAAGCCACCTGTATTGCATCATTTTCCCTGGGATCGCACTGCAAAATCCTCACGTCCTTTCCAAAGGGCCTGCCTGGATTTAAAGTGTAACAATGTGAACAGTTCAATCACGGTCAGCTGGGATTCATTACCATGAGTCATCTGTATGCACAGGGCTGGTGATCCGAAATCATGGTAATGCAGTGGATCACCCAGGCTGAGCCCTATGCCTTTACGGTACCTCCTGCAGACCCACAGCTCAGCACCATGGCGATTGTTACACAATGTCCAAATCAACAGCAAAAGTACTGTAGCTGGCACTAATGTCTTTCTATGTCATTAACAGCATACAACAATATTATTAACAAAAAAAACAAAACAACAACAATAATACTGCTATTAATACTGCACAGTAACTGTGACTTTTTTACTTAAAGCTGTCATCTATAATGCATTATAAGGTATTATAATAGTCAGTATAAGACTTAATACAGCATTACAGCATCTTCTATTGACAGTCATAAGGCAATATTATGTTGATTATAAAAATTCATAAGCTCTGTTGAAGCACTCATCTATTATACACTATAGATATGAGCTTCATGATGCATAATAACATTTTCATAAGGCTTTATGAATGCATTATAATGTGTTCATAGACAGTGTTACTACAGAAACAATAAATTCTTTATTTATATGCCCACACTGACCTGTGGATAAATGATATATATAACTAAGATTATGCATGAATGTACAGCAGCCATCTGCTCAGCGTATGACAGCATATAAAATCAGTACAGCCTGTTACTCTTCCCTTGCAGTTTCTCCTGATTAAATTCTAGCAGCAGTCATCACAGGCATGTGACCAGCAGCTGTCAGCGCAGTCAAAGCAGTCAAAGTGTTACTGCACAGACTTCCTGCTGACAACCGCTCATGTCAACATGAGCACTGTACCCCTCCCCTATCAGTATTTGGGCAAGTCCTCTCCTGTTATGCATTGAAATTTCACCTGAGAAACACTGTCAGATTCAACAGATTCGAACTCTTTCCGCCTTCGGTCCTGATTCAGCGATTAGTTCAGAGGAAATCCACGACTCCAGAAGCAGGATTTAGTGTCCATGACATTCACAGTGAAGAATGAAATTGTAACATATAATATTTTTTTAATGGCATCTTGGGAGGAGACTTTACACGAAGAGTCTCGGGATTGGCTGTGCCGAGGTGGCCGCCCCATCTGGTAGTAATCACGCCGTCTTTGATAGGTAGCTCTGCTCTCCAATGCCTCGGCCACGCTCGCCGAGTTCACAGCTCCCCACAGTTACCACGCACATTTATTTTCAGTGTCTCCTTTCTGTGGTGTCACGGGAGCGCAGAGCCTTTGGAGAATGCCGGCGGACTTCAGGGCGAGCGAAACGGGCCAGGCGACCTAACGAGGGCCGGGCGACCTAACGAGAGCCGGGCGACCTAACGAGAGCTGCTGGCTGATGGTCAGATACACAAGCCGCTCTCAAACATCCAGACCTGCAGATTTAACGCTTTATTTACACCAAACAGGGCTTAACTCCTTAATAAACTCATAGTGCCCTACTGCTATATACCATCCATCCTGTTTTACAGTACAGTTTGATTTATGTCTCGCGGTTCCTTGATATCAATACTATGCAGTTAGGTTGGACATATAGGCAAAATAATCAGTGAAAGCTTGAAATAAAAACACAAAATACATCCCTCCTAACTTGTGTGTCAGAGAATATTGCCGGCTGTAAATATAAGTCAAAGTGTGTCGCTAATCCATTCTACGTCATTTGTGTGAATTGCCTCAAATGTCAATACAAATAAAATATGCTTTGACCAAACCTCTATATCTCTGCATGGTCACTGCATTGGTCCACTTTTAAGAGGACTGTTGTTTATGGTCAAAACGTCTTTAATCGACCCCGTTTGGTCTTTCCTGTTTGCCTGTAATCATTTCACCTTACTGAGGACCGCACATACTTAGGGTCGAGTGAAATTTACTAAACTCACTACAGGCTCTGTTAGCAGTGTTTTAAGAGACTGTGTATAAAGGCAGGGCAAGGAACACCTGTTGTGGTGTGTGCCAGACACACCTGTCACCATGGCCCCTGCAGACCGTTGCCTATCATGTCCCTTTGTGCACCTCCCAGCGAGGGGGGGCGGTGCCCCACGGCTCCCGTAAACGCCCCTGTCCCCGGCCATGGGAATGCTCGTACCCTCTGACACGACCTGGGAAAGCCTGGGTCACCGGAGGAGCAGCGAAACAAGGCTTAATTCTCCTCCGGAGAGGTGCCTGTGCGCTGAAACGCAAGCCCTCAAAAGCCTCGGCGAGAAACCCAATCTCCCCCACTATATCTCGCAATGATGGCTCCCTGCTCCCCAGTGACCCCCTCCTCCATCTATGGCATACAAACCGAGCCCTTCAGCCCCTTTTCAGAGGCTTTACGGATCCAGGAGGCTGTGCCAAGCAGGCGGGCGCTTATCACAGACATCACCGGGTCAAATGGCTGGGAAGCACAGGCGAGCTGATGGCAGGCGACTCTGAGATAGTGAATGGATATAGCAGCTGCTTGGGGGTCAGATGGAGTCAGGTGCGGGGGCTCTAGGGGGGCAGGGGGGGGCGGTGGGCTTCACAGGCCGCTGTCATGGGAACTGGTGTTAGCGCTCCGGGGGCGAGGGCCGGGACGGCTTTGATCCCAGCCTGGCGTCTGCCCTGTTTACCCAGGTTTCACCGGTGCACCCGGGCCGGGCAGCTTCCTCACCACCGACAGTGCAGCCGGGCGTGCCGGAGCCCACCCGCATTGCCCGAGTGACCTGTGTCCCGATTGGCCGATTCACAAGGCCCGACAGCCTTAACTGAACCACCCGCCCTGAATGACTGCTTCGAGAACATGACTCAAATGACCTCCATGCAATATTCTGCACAGATAACCTAAAGGAAAGATAAGGAGTGCAGGGGAGTGGGCTATATTTGTCCTAAAAACTACATTTCCCATCATGCATGTTTGTTAGACTACTACATCACTATCATGGACCACTGGCCTTCAACCATTCCTTACACATTCAGTAGATAGGAAGAAGGAATCGCACATTCCAGAAAATACACAGTTACCCACTGGGCGGCAAAGATGGCGTGTGGACCAATGGCAGCAGTTTCGCAACAAAGCAGCGCTTAGAAAGTCAGACAAAGGCCTCCACAGTCGCCTTGCTGGATGCCTCCATGCTGGACTTCGCATGACAAGCAATGGAACATTTTTCTCTCCACAGTCTGAAGGTCAGAAGCATCTGGTTTCGCCCCACCCTCCCTTAACGGGACCGACAAGCCCTCCTACACATTGCATGACACATGACAGTACATGATCCATGACAATGTCCTACTTACATCATGCCCCCCCCCCCCACACACACACATTTTTATACATACTAAGGGTGCAGTTTGCTGTTCCCCTGGGAATGACAGTAAAACATGGAGTGTGTAACAACTGAAATGTTTAACTAAATTGAATGATATTGGTGGCAGGTGATCTGGAAAACGATGTTTTCGGGATGTACTTGCTGGTACAATGTTATAAGAACATTTTCTTAGTGGAAAAGAATAAAACCATTGGTCTTAATAATGGACCACACCTACAGGGTCATAAATTTTCCACCCTGTCATAGGAAAATGTAACGCTGGACCAGAGCCCTGGTTTGAGTAGCGTGCCGGCTGTTGCCAATAACGCCGCCGGTACCCGGGGGGAGGGGACTTCCTGTCTTCTGCACCTATTAGGTTAACATTAAGCCGTTTCGGAGTCACCAAAGAAACCTGCGTCCCACGCCGCCAGTCTAAAGCCCACGGGTCGTCTGCGTAATCCCCACTCGGGTGGATTTGGCCGCATTTCCCACTCTGCACGAGTACAGGAGTTGCATGTCTGACAAGTGCGCTGGAATCGAGGGGGCCGGGGTCCAAGTAGGACAGGGCAGGGTGGGAGGGAGGGGGGAGTCCTGCATATACCAACAACGCCCAGCATGTTAATGGATTTTTTTTTTTTAAATCAAGACTTCGGAATGACATAGTTCCAAAGAAAATCTCAGTAAAATGACTCATCTATGGGTGCCGAATTCCTGAAATTATGAACGCGGATGAAATAAAAAATGTTAAACCGCCCAAACTGGTATTAACTTCGAGGCGCAGTCAGGCTGCAATACCGGAAAGTGAAGGCAAATGTCAAGTTTGCAATAATGTGAGGATTCCGCTCCACATCAGATAATTTATACAAAGAATCAAATATACCGCAGAGGTGTTGGTGTTTAATACCTAACAGAAATCACGACGCGGTGCTCCGACACAGCATCGGAGACACAAATGCACAGGATGACATTATATTATTATGTGGGGTTCGGCAATTCTGCGGATATGCATTGTCTGTCCCCCCGACTAATGCAGCGCCGGCGTGACTCTGAGTGAACAAGTTCAAACCAGCAATGTTCTTAATTATGCAGCTAGTCTGCAATAAAACATCGGGTCCACTTCAGTGCACGGATCTGGTAAATCGGATGCATCTACCGAAAAGTTTCCAGCCTGTAACTTAGAACTCTTCGCAAACCAAAAGTGCAACGAAGGGAGACTTCAGTTAGAAACGCGAATCGAGTGCCACACACGCACCACTCTGGATAAGTAACAGGTTGGTATAGCAACAACAATGTAATAATAATAATAATAATTACTCACCGGATGGCTGAGCTCCCCGGACGGGCAAGGCGAACAGCAGGAGCAGCAGGAAGCTCCGGCTGCCGCCGCTCCTCTCGCTGAAGGTCCGGCGCTCCATCATCGAGGCTCCGTCCTCCTGTTTCGATGGGAACCGGTACTTTCTGAAACACACGCCAAGCGATCTAACTGTGGAGATCAGCAGCCATCCGGAGGCAGGACGAAGTGGCCGGCTGCGTCTCTCCAACTAACGGCTTCAGCCTCATGCAAACAGCTCCGGCAGAAAATACAACTTTTTTTTTGAAAGATCTCGATCTGTGCACCCCTCTCCCCCACCTTTCAATCACGGTCTCCCTCCCTCTGATACTTTCTCGCCCTCCCTCCCTCGTCCCTCTTACTCCCTGCCCTCCTCGCCTACCCCCCTCCCTCCTCTCCTCCAGAAGTGATAGATGGAGCTGAGCCTCCAGACGACAAATATCATAAATCACGTTTTCTAACGCCGGCCCGATAATTGCTAATGAAAGACCCCATTAGCTCCCTAATTACTGATTATCGATTTTTAAAAAGGGCGTAATAAATGGCTGAATGCCGCGTGGGCGCGCCGCTGCCGTTTTGCATAACTATATTAAAAGTACAGAGGTTATTTCCCACGTGTCCTTTCTTGGCCGGGATAAAGCAGTGTGATTAGAGGGAGATATTCCCAGACAGGTAATCCACATTGAAATTAGGGTAATATCAATACCGGGAAAATTATGAACGAATGGGAAGGGACATTGGGCACTCGACAGGGTGTGATGAATAATTAGCATGGGACAGCCTGTTTGGCAAAATAAGACAAAAATCCTGCAACGATCACACGCGTGAGATAGATCCGGTGTGTCGCCAGCCTCCCGAGCCCACCAGCCTTCTCCGGGCATTTATAGAACATTTAAGAAGGACTCTGACACAGTTGCCTATTGGGACCGATATAGTACCGGGCTGAGATAACCCTGCAGTCGGGAATACGCGCTAGAAGGACAGCAAGATTCATTAACACAAATACACAGAAAAAAAATCATGATTATTATGGTTTTATGGTATTATGGTATGATAAAATTATGGTTCGTTTTATAAATGTAAACCTTCTCTGCAAGTAATTCGTATACAATTGTTATTATTATTGTACATTATACAAACATACTTCTGTTTGTATTTTAGAGAAGGCTAATTGACATCGTATGAATGTTTTTGCTAATGCATTTAATAAAAAAAAAATCGACTCACACATTTGGAATTTTCTTCCTGTGGTTTTTCTGCTCTCATAGTCCGACAACATACAGTCCAGGTAAACTGGAAACATTGAATTTATCGCTTTGTGAGTAATACATCAGCCTCCCCGGAACATTCTGTGGGCTAAGCTCCGGACCGATCTCACCCTGAGGGGATAAGTTAGCAGGATATCGCTGCAGGAGAACGCTCCGGTGGGCGGATGGTATGGCCAGCGCCGACCAGGGCCCTCTAATTAAAATATTAACCGAGCTGACGTCACCCTCGCCCAGACCGCAGAACCCCTCTGTCTGAATGCCTAGGATATAGCAAGCTGTTTTAACTTTAATTCATTTATAGATGATATCGCAAATTCAATTCTAATTAGTAAGACTGCTAATTCGTGATGAAATTCAATTTTAACGATTTACGAATCTCACTAGCTAAAATAGAATAGAAATCTGATATAGCGAACTGGCATTTTAACTAGATAATACAGATACAGTGCATATCATCTGGTTGAAGTTGAATATCCATCCATCCATCTTCCATAACTGTTCAGGGTCAGAGGCCACAGTCCCAAGGCAGGGCACACATACACTATTTATTCACCCAGGCACACCTATGGGCAATTTGGTTTGGCTTCCAGTATGCTTTTGGACCGTGGGGGGAAACCGGACTACCCAGAAGAAACCCCACAAATACGGAACCCTGGCAGAGACCATAACCTAGGTCCCAGAGGTGGGAGGCAACAGTACTAACCAGTGCACGCCATGCCACTGCAAGCTGAGGTTCTCATTTCAGAAATACATATTATAACTAGTTACAATTGAATTTCTGATATCAAGAGTTTGCATTCAAACTAGTTAGAACTGATTTTGTGATATCCTTTAGAAATGCATTAAAGCTAAAAACGGCTCGCCACTGCAGGGAGCTTTCCTGCCTGCGACTTGTACCTCTCAGGGGTCAGAGGTCAGCTCCCCGAAATGACATCAAATTGCTCATTGGTACATGTTTTGTTTGATATGTTTTTAAGGACAACGGTACCTTGCAAGGTTAGGAACCGGGAATCAGCAGGCACACACTCACACACACACACACACTCACACACACACACACTCACACACACACGCATTCCTGTCTTTCTGGGAAATTCCCCCTGATGAATAATGTGAGCCCGTTTTGTATTTAAAGCTCGCTAACTTATTAAAATTAGGAATTTCTCCTCATGGCGACATCCCAAGCATGATGAGGAAAACCCCCATACACACACTCACACACACACACACACACACACACACACACACACACACAGAAAAGCATGCTGGAGTTGCACGGGAGAAAGGGGGAAGATATCAGGGTTGTGGAAATGTGCCAATGACTTCACGGACTCCGGCTGATCCTATAGATAAACAGGAACCCCCCCCCCACCCCCAACATCGCTCACGGTTAAGCTGTCCTGAATCCGGAATGCATTCCTAGCAGATTTTAGCAGATAGTTGCCAGCAGTGGGGTCGAGAGTCTAAGCTTCTGGTGAGAAATACCTCCCGCACCACTGCGAGAATCACCGCCCGCCTCGGCTGCATGGCCTTTCCACTGTACAAGGCTATTCCGGACAGCTGCGCAGTCAGGGTACGGCTGGGCAGCCAGGGTACGGCTGCGCAGCCAGGGTGCACACAATGGGCAGACTGATTCCATCTAACCTAGCAGCCGACCGCATTGCAGGACCTCTGGTGCATTCCTGCTCCGTCCCTGCGATCAGAAGGTCGCCAGTTTGAATCCCACGCTTGGCAGAATAGTCACATCTCCACTGGGGCCCCCGAGTGAGGCCCTTAACCCCCTAAAAAAGGTGGGTCTGCACTCTTACCTCTATATGTGTTTGAAAAATAAAAGGGGATCAAGATGGGTCATGTGGGAAAAAAGTGACTCATCGTCCTTCACATTGCAAACTATCATCTAAGAAATAAGAGCCCAGCTCAGGTGTCGGTGTTTTATATTGACTTCTTCACTCCAATGCACTCAAACCCATTTACACTTTTGTCCAGAACGATGTACAGGTGAGGCAAGTAGCACATTGCTCACTCGCATACCGCTAAAGAGTCAACTTGGCAGCTGGGCTGAGCTTCCAGTGGACATCCATGGTGGGAGCTACACCAAAGGCGTAGGCTTGGTTCCAGCTCTGGTGGGGGACCAAATCAGCTCCGAAGCCCCCGCCCCCCTAAACACACACAGTACTCCCACAATATTATTCGGGACATGTCCTTACCGTCCATGCCCAAACCTACGCCCTTGGGCTACACAACAATTTTTAGCAAAGAAAAGGCCCAATAAGCCCCAAAAACGCAACATAAGAACGTTCAGGAAACGTGAAAAGGTCTCAGGTTAGTAGTGGAATTCGTGGAATGGATGGATGGGTCTTGAGGCGCTTCGTGAAGGTAGACAGAGAGTCTGAAGACCGGGTGTCATTTGGCACCTCATTCCACCATCGGGGAGCCGTGCAGGGGATCGGGGAGCCGTCCGGAGTGACACTTCTCTGGAGGAGGAGGGAGATCCAAGTGGCGCTGGTTTGCTGAGCGAAGGGGGGCGAGACGGGATGTAGGTCTCATGGAGTCTATTGATGGAGATGGCTGCCTGTCAGCCAATAGGGAGCCAGCGAGGAGAGGATAGGCTCTGAGGATAGGATATGGTTCCTGACCATAAACAGGTAGCATCACACCCAGTGAACATGGAGTTAAGCCACAAAACGTATCTCGCCTGCTCCTGTGCTGGGAAGCCAAAGATGAGCATTCAGTAGGTGTGATTGATGGCCTCGTGCCTTCATTACCATAATTTCCAGAGAACAGAAGTTTGCAGAGGTTACTTAGTGATGTCAGGGGGCCCTCGGGGGAAGCCGCTGCATCAGATGTGCCGTACAGGTGCGATCTCAGCTTCTCTTTCAGGTGAGAGATAATCCTCAAAGCTCCCCGACCTAATGGGAGCTCTCAGTGCCTGGACCATCACACCTGTCACCCCAGATCCCGGCATCTGATCAGCCCGAGAGGCCCTTTCCTGCACGCGAAACTTTTCTGCCTATGACTTTTTCACCTTCTCTTCATCTTCTGCCCTTCTTGCTTTGCCATCGCGTAGAAAAAAAAAAAACAACTGGTTGGCGATGAAACCTCTGGTTCTGGACTTGCAAAGAGCTGACCTGTCAGATTCTGCTACCCGAGACACGCCGGGAACAGAGGTTCAGCCGACCGCCTGACGGAGGGGCGAGTCGAACTCAGCAAGTGATAAGACGGCGAGTCTCTTTCGCTGCCAGGAACGAGGCGTGTATTCCCGGAGATAAAACAAAAATACAGCAAGGTGGAACCTGCATCGTTTTTCAATGTCTCTGACACGCTGCATAAATCTTTAATTGCTACCTGCATCTCCGAGCCACGAGGTGACAGCGTTTCATGTATTTTCTTTCCCATTCCAGTAAGGATTTCCTCACATTGGCTGGACCCTCCTGCGAAAACCCCGAGTCCTGTTCATTGTCTTTATTGCAAGAAGATGTCGGAGCCACATTTGAAGCTCTTTGGCTGGAGACAGGAAAGCTGGAGTGGTCTCGCCCCCGAGAGGCAGGAACCGCAAGTGGAGCCGGGAATGGCAGTGAAGTAGGTGGGCCGGTCTGGGAATAATCATTTTCCATCTCCGAGTAATCAAAAGCAATCCAGAGGATATTGGGAACATTCATCATTTATGAAAGCCAGGATGTCAATAGCCGACACCGTTGTCCGCATTGCCTCTCCGGGGCCTGGGGTACGGGGCTCGGAGGCGATTCGCTCGATTCATCAATGACACTGCCTCCGCTTTATCGGTGACGGCTCTATCTGTCTGAGTTCTGCGAGCACACTGGATGGAGCTGAGTAACACGCTAACTGACCGTCGTCATCTCCAGCCAGAGACCGACTGCATGAAACGCTGATTACAGATAAACTCCATTTAGATGACGGATAGATGCTTGATATTAGAATGAGGATAATGTTTTGATTTATTATTTTTGAAAGTACTGATGCCACCCAGACAGAGAGCAGGAGGAACGTGCACAGGAGTGAGGTGGAACTGTGCTGGGCATTGGGTCAGGGGTGGGGGCAGATGTCTTTATTTTCAGGCAACCGCAGCAGTACTGGGGGTGGGGGCATCCACTCCTGATAGGGTGACCTAATCCAGACACACACATATGCAGATACACACACATACACCCGCACAGGCCTGACAAGTCCCCGTGACTCTGCTCGTCAGTGGGGTCACACACCAGGAAGGAATGGCGATCACACAGCTGTTAGTTACACTCATTAAGGCCCGCGGACGACAAAGGTAATTCACACATAGGATTGAGTCTTTTAAATAAGCTGTTCAAACACACATTTATTTTTTCACCAAATAAATGAGCTCCTCCCCCTCTTTAATCCCCCCTCTCATTCTCTTTCCCCCTTGCCCTCCCCTCCTCCATCCCCCAATCTCTCTCTCTTTCTCTGAACTTCTGCCATCCACCTCTCCCCATCTCGTTCCTCTCCGTGACCCTCTAAGGCCGAAGGCTGTGTGCATTCCACACCCCGTTCGGCAACAGTGAGTGCACAGAGAACACAAAGCCCCCCCCCCCCC
>JAODKK010000043.1:14154620-14167203 GCA_026774405.1 Petrocephalus microphthalmus | reverse complement strand
GCTTCAACGGGGGCACCTGCATCGACAAGATCAACGGCTACTCCTGTTCCTGCCGCTCTGGCTTCACCGGGTCCAACTGCCAGCACGAGGTCAACGAGTGCGATGCCAAACCCTGTCTGAATGGCGGCGTGTGCCAGGACGGCCTGGAGGCCTTTCACTGCGTCTGCCCCAAGGGCTACACCGGCACCCGCTGCCAGGTCCAGAACCGCCCCATCTGCTCCCCTCCTACCCGACAGTCGTGCACATGCCGAAAGTGAAACTACGGGATTGTGTGTAATTACCACCCTCTCCCACTAGGTGGCAGTAGACCGGTGCCGGTCCTCTCCCTGCAAGAACGGAGGGCGCTGTCGGCAGCAGGATGGCTCCATCTCCTGCGACTGTGTGGCCAGGTGGTCTGGCCGCTACTGCGACATCCCCAGCGTGTCCTGCGAGGTGGCCGCGGTGCAGAGAAGTGCGTTCGCTGTCGATCTCGCCCCCCCCCCCACATTTATCGCTGTGTGCGTGTGCTGAATTATCTCCCTGTGACATACGCAGGTATCAGGATCGACCAGCTGTGCCACCACGGCGGCCATTGCGTCAACACAGGCAACGCTCACTACTGCAAGTGTCCCACGGACTACACTGGCAGCTACTGCGAGAGCCAGGTGGACCACTGCGAGGATAAGCCCTGCCGCAACGGCGCCTCCTGCAGGGCCTACGTTGGAGGATACACCTGCGAGGTAAGCACCCAGGGGGTCAATGACAATCGTCGCTCGATTAGTACTGGCTGCCACTACAGTCTTTGCTGTATAATACTGGAAACGACCGCTGACAGGCTCCCTCTCTGTCAGTGCATGCCAGGGTACCAGGGAATCAACTGCGAGGTCGAGATCAACGAATGTCAGTCTCACCCGTGCCAAAACGGAGGCACATGCATTGACCTGGTCGGCCGCTACATATGCTCCTGCCCCCCTGGGACTTTGGGTAAGAGCCCAGTAAGATTTCCATCATTCATTTCAATTTAATCCTACCCCCCTCCACATTTAACAAATTCCCCCCACCTTTTCAGGTGTCTTGTGTGAGATCAATGAGGATGACTGCAGTCCCTCACCAAGGCTCCGGGGGGCACCCAAGTGCCTGAACAACGGGACCTGCGTGGACCAGGTCGGGGGGTACCGGTGCAACTGCCCGCCTGGCTTCACCGGCGAGCGATGCGAGGGAGACATTAACGAGTGCCGCTCGAACCCGTGCAGCCCCTCCAGTAGCCTAGACTGTATCCAGCTTCCCAACGACTACCAGTGTATCTGCAAGCCAGGTTTCACAGGTGCGTGTGCGACTACACATGCATGGTGCCACTGTCTGTTCTAGCTGGCCACCAGGGGGCATCCTCACCTTCTTGCGTACCTCTGGAATCCTCCACAGGTCGAAGGTGTCAGAGCAGATTCAGCGTCTGTGAGTCTCAGCCTTGCCAGAATGAGGGCTTCTGCTCCCTGTCCCCAAGCAGTGCCCTGGGGTACACCTGCAACTGTCAGCCTGTGAGTGCACGTCGCCCCACCCAAATGATCAGCTGACCCCCTTCAGCACGTCCGATTGGTCCGCCTCAGTTCTCTCTCTGAGGATCTCTCTCATCATGTCTACCCCCAGGGCTACACGGGGCTTAACTGCGAGCGCAGCCCGCTGTCTTGCCGGGAGCTGTCCTGCTACAATGGGGGCAGCTGCGTGCTGACTCCGCGCGGCCCACTCTGCACCTGCCACCCGGGCTTCGCCGGGCCTGACTGCCAGCTGCGCAGCTCCGACAGCTGCGCCTCTCAGCCGTGCCGCAACGGCGGCGTCTGCGTCGAAGACTCCAGCTTCCCCTACTTCCGCTGCCAGTGCCCCGGCGGTTGGGCGGGCAAACGCTGCGAGCTGCCCATGGAGCCCAAACCCGTGTGCCCGCTGGCCGACTGCCACGGCAAAGCCAACGACGGCGTCTGTGATAAGGAGTGCAACACCTACCTCTGCAAGTGGGACGATGGCGACTGCTCCCTGGCCATCAACCCCTGGGCCACCTGCGACGACCCCCAGTGCTGGCACGTCTTCAACAACAGCCAGTGCGATGAGGCCTGCAACCGGCCCGAGTGTCTCTTTGACAACTTCGACTGCAACAGGGCCAGGACGTGCAAGTGAGGACCCGGCCTTCCTCTTCTTCTCCATCTGTCTTCTGGCCTGGATGTATAGTGCTTACGCTCCTCTGTCCCCCACAGTCCAATCTACGAGGCCTACTGCATCGACCACTATGGCGATGGCCGCTGTGACCAGGGTTGCAACACGGAAGAGTGTGGCTGGGACGGCCTGGACTGCGCAGAGAAGGTTCCGGAAGACCTGGCCGACGGCGTCCTGGTGATTGTTGTCCTGCTTCCTCCAGAGGAGCTGCTGCGGACGAGCACGGCCTTCCTGCAGCGCCTCAGCTCCATCCTGCGCACAACGCTGCGCTTCCGGCTTGACCGCAACGGCGAGGCTATGATCCGGCCGTACACACGTCGCGGCCCCCGCCTGAAACGCGAGCTCAACTCCCACGAGGAGGTTATTGGGTAAGAGGGCGGGCCAGGGGGGACGCCTCTCTTCACCGAACCTCAAGAGAAACTCTCCGACACTGACGCCCTCTGTGCTCTATGCTGCCCCCTACAGGTCCATTGTGTACCTGGAGATCGACAACAGGCTATGTATGCAGGACAGCTGCTTCCCCACGGCCGACAGTG
This sequence comes from Petrocephalus microphthalmus, assembly GCA_026774405.1. Classification (NCBI taxonomy): domain Eukaryota; kingdom Metazoa; phylum Chordata; class Actinopteri; order Osteoglossiformes; family Mormyridae; genus Petrocephalus; species Petrocephalus microphthalmus. The sequence continues at coordinate 14,164,486 of JAODKK010000043.1, read as the reverse complement.
CTGCCGAATACCTGGGGGCACTGTCTGCGGTGGACATGCTGCACCTGCCCTACCACATCAAAGAAGTCCGCGGTGAGTGTCGCTGATTCGTATTGCTTCACAGCCATACTGGCTGTGGGATTTGGATGTAGTGTAGTGCAGTGGACACAAGGGGGCACCACATACAGGACTGCACATGGGGAAAAAAAAAACATTGAAAACTTAACTTAAACGTAACTTAACTTAAAGTCAGTAAAGCTCCAAATGTGGATGCAGTATGTAGTGGACAGTAGTTATTTGAGTAAATATGATGATAATATGATACAGTTAAGAGTGCATCTCGGGCAGGTAGGCTGGGTGTCCTGTGGTCCCTCTCTCACTTACATCCCCCCCGGGACAGGCGAGAAGCTGCCCGGCACCACGAAGGAACTCGAATGGGGCAAGCTGTTGCTGGTGGGTGTGGCCGCACTCTTCCTGCTGGTGATCCTAGTGTTGGGCATGCTGATTGCCCGGCGCAAGCGGGAGCACAGCACCCTTTGGTTCCCCGAGGGCTTCCTGCTCAAGAAGGAAGCGGCCAGCAACAAGAGCCGCAGGGAGCCAGTGGGCCAGGACGCGCTGGGCATGAAGTGAGTGGACATGGCGGTGCATGCGCTGGCACGCACACACACGAGCACACATACACACACACGCACGGCATTGGAGCGGGACACTGAAGGCACGTATCCCCACAGACACATTCCCAAGACTGTAGAGGAGTCCCTGCTGGGAGACCACAGTGACCAGTGGCTGGATACCGACTGCCCTGAGGCCAAGAGGCTTAAGGTGAGGCACTGCACATGGCTCCTGTTCACGATGCCCTGGTGCACACCGGGCGCACCTGTGCCAATCCCTCACTGCCTCCTCGCGCAGGTGGAGGAACCCAGCGTCATGTCGGACAGCGAGGACGCCGTGGACTGCCGCCGCTGGACCCAGCATCACCTGGCGGCCGCCGACATCCGCATGCCTCCTTCCATGGCGCTTACGCCACCCCAGGGGGAGTTTGACAGCGACTGCATGGACGTCAATGTCAGGGGCCCAGGTGTGCAGGGGAAGGCCACGGGGAAGGCCACTCGGGGTTAAACTTACTGACAAAGAGATCGTAACGTTGTTTTCGACTGGGTGATATTCAGTCTCATGTCACCGTGGGTCACATGTCGCAAAGCAAAGGTTCTGATTGGCTGATGCCCGATATCCCATGCAGATGGCTTCACTCCGCTGATGCTGGCGTCCTTCTGCGGTGGCGGCCTGGAGACGGATGTGGCAGAGGAAGAGGACACGGAGGAGTCGTCGGCCAACATCATCTCGGACCTAATATACCAGGGAGCGTCGCTGGCCGCGCAGACGGACCGCACCGGTGAGACGGCGCTCCATCTGGCCGCCCGCTATGCCCGGGCAGACGCCGCCAAGAGACTGCTGGACGCCGGGGCCGACGCCAATGCGCAGGACAACACGGGCCGCACACCGCTGCACGCCGCCGTGGCGGCAGACGCACAGGGAGTCTTCCAGGTGGGCGGACACACACACAGTACCCGACACACGCCGCGGACACATACCTGACATATTGGTGTATTGACTGGGTCTGATGTGCGTTCAGATTCTGATCCGCAATCGTGCCACCGACCTGGACGCCCGCATGTACGATGGCTCGTCGGCGCTGATCCTGGCCGCCCGGCTGGCTGTCGAGGGCATGGTGGAGGAGCTCATCACCTGCCACGCCGACGTCAACGCTGTGGACGAGCTCGGTGGGTGGGGCACGCGACAGGCCGCGTCCTGAGGGTCATGTGATAGCTGGGGGGGGCGCGATTCCGGAATATCATCAAAAGGCAGATGTTTTGATTGGGAGACATCCTTTGTGGTCAGAGACAAATTACCAGGATTGAACTGGACTGTAGAAATTTGGTGCCCTCTTCAGGAGAGGTGATTTGCTTTAAAATAAGAGTGGGCCACTAGCTTTTCATCAGAAGATTGCAGACAGACCATAATGACCAGGCAACGGCAGTGTAGAGGGATTTCTGCCCTTCTGACCATCACGTCCGCCGGCCTGTGTTGCAGGTAAATCGGCCTTGCACTGGGCGGCCGCCGTCAACAACGTGGAGGCGACAGTGGCCCTGCTGAAGAACGGCGCCAACAAGGACATGCAGGACCTCAAGGTACTGAGAGCACCTCCTACCCACTCCACCACGCCCTCCACACATTCGGGGTGAGAGCACATAAAGGCCAGTTATTAGCGGATGGTGATACACAGCATAGGCACTTCAGATGAGGAGGGGGGGGTTCATCCTCTCCTTTTACTCAGTTTACCAACAATCTATTTTTATGCAAAGCATGTACAGTTGAAAGCAGGGTCAGATCATTTGGGGATTAAGGGCCTTGCTCAAGGGCCTAAAAGTGAAATCACCCTGCTGACACCGCGGGATTAGAACCAGCGACCTTCCGGTCACAGGCATGGCATCACCTGCTGAGCCACACACTGATTCAACAGTATCTGGTGCTCAGCTATTTGCGTGGAGAAAAGATGTTTTCCTTTGCTCTGATGAACTGATGTCTTGAGTATACGTGTAATAGTTTGTGCCCCCCCCCTCCCCCACAGGAGGAGACACCGCTGTTCCTGGCAGCGCGGGAAGGCAGCTGCGAGGCTGTGCGCATCCTGCTGGCGCACTTCGCCAACCGCGAGATCACGGACCACATGGACCGGCTGCCGCGTGACATCGCGCAGGAGCGCATGCACCATGACATCGTGCAGCTGCTGGACGAGTACAACACCGTCCGCAGCCCGCAGGGGCCGCACGCACTCTCGCCGCTCATGTGCCCACCCGGCGCCTTCGCGTCCAGCCTCAAGCCCACACCGCAGAGCAAGAAGGGCCGGCGGCCGCCGGGGGCCAAGGGGGCGGGCCTGGGGGGGCCGCAGGGCGGGCTCAAAGACGTGGGAAAGGCGCGCAGCCGGAAGCTGACACTGGACATGCAGAGCTCGCTGCTGGAGAGCTCTGTCACACTGTCCCCCGTCGACTCGCTGGACTCGCCGCGTGGTGGCACCAGCAACGCCGGCTACATCACCAACCCCGCATCCCCTGCCGCCATGCCCTCCCCGGGCCTCTTCCACCCCTCCGTGTCCATGCCCAGCACCCCCATGGTGCACGGGCTGCTGGACGCGGCGGGCGGCGCCTTCGCCGTCTCTATGGCGCAGCTCGGTGACCTCGGGGATGGCACACTCTCCATGGGGCGCATCCCTATGTCCTCGGTGGGCCCCGGCCCCCCAGGCTATGTGCTGAACGCCAGCCAGCTGGGGCTCAACCTGGGCATGGTGAGCCCCGTCAGCGTGCCCTTCGACTGGCACACCCGTGTGCCCACCACCTCCCAGTGCGGCCAGCAGGTCGTGGGCCTGGTGCACCCTGCCACCAGCACCCAGGCCGGCGTGGCCCCCCAGGGCTCGGCCCTGCAGCAGCAGCAGGCCGCCCTCCTGCACCAGCAGCGGCTCTTCCACAGCTCCCAGCAGCCCCTGCTGCAGCCCACACCCGTGTCCACGCCGCAGTCGCTGAGCCCCGTCAAGCTGCCTTCCATCGCCGAGCAGCACGGCCTGGCCAGCCAGCAGAGCTTGGCCCGCATGGGCACATCGACCCCGCCCACTCCACAGCAGGCTCCGCCCCCAGCCTTCTTCAAACAGCAGCCCGCCCAGGCTCCACCCCCGCAGCCTGAGCAACCTCAAGCCCAAACCCCACAGGCTCCTCCCCCGCAGGCTCCGAGTGCGAATGGCAGTGGCGGGGCGGGCCTGGAGGACTACCCGACCCCGCCTTCTCAACACAGCTACAGTTCCACCCTGGATGCCACGCCTAAGCATTACCTCCACCTGCCCAACGAGCACCCGTACCTGACACCCTCGCCCGAGTCTCCCGAGCCCTGGTCCAGCCCCTCCCCACACTGCGTCTCCGACTGGTCAGACTCCACCCCCAGCCCTGCCGTGACTGGCCCCGCCCAGACACAGATCCCACACGTCCAGGAGTCCAACGGCAAGATGCAGGTGTTTGCGTGAAGACGCCGCTGGACCGCAAGGACTTGTGTAGGGAAGAAAAAAAAAATCACAACTCACTGTAGGAGTTGTCATTTTTTTTTTTTTTTTTTCAATATAAATCTGTCACCCCCTTTCCAAGATTTTGTTTGGATTCGGATTGACTGCATTATCCAATGAACTGTTAGCTTGGTTTCTTTGCAAGCGAACAGGAGGTAAAATTAGTAAAGGGAAAATGTGTTGTCTTAAAAAGAAGACAATTTAATGAAGTAAGACTTATTCTGTCAAAATGGACTTTTTATAATGAAAAAGAAAATTATATGAAGAAATCTGAAGTCTTTAATTTCAAAGGCAGGGGAGGCTTTCCTGAAACTAACAAACTTTTAAAAAGTAGATGAAGAGAAAAGCCAACTATTGTGGGAAATTCCTCCTGTTTCTTTTTTATTTATTCTTTTTTTATTATTCCTCCTGATTACATTTCAGGTGCCTGCTCCCTCTTTCAGAGAAATCGCTCCTTTAAATGTGGGCCGAACACCCCAATACAACTCCACACCGCTCGCAAAAACCCGACACGGCACACTCGACTCCGATTGGCTCGCGCTCCATGCCTATCCCGAACTCGTCAATGAAAACCGTGTAAGGTCAACATTTAGGATGGCCACTATTACAAAGGCTCACTGTCCCCTGATAATTAGGATTAAAAAAGTGTCAGAAAGAGGGGGACCTGTTTCGACTGATTAATTTTTTAAGTATTTATTTAGGCCGAACAAACAACAAAAGTAGCTCGCTGTTAACACTTAGACTTAAAAATGGCCGACATAGGGTTTTGTACTGATCAGAGCAGGATCTTTTAAAACGAACATTCCAGATAGGTATTATCTTTTTGTATGGGTGTAGGGGGCATTTCTGAAGCACTTCCTGAGGTGTGCGGGGTGACGGGGGGGGGGGGGGCAAGCAGTCAGCAGGCCATTTCATTATTAGCATGAGTATTACCAAGACACCTGTCCGCTATTTGGTATGAGGACGAACACCCCCGCCTCCCCCCCCCCAGGTGGAACAAGCCTCTTCTGCCGCAGGATCCCAGCCATGGGAAGTTAGTGTACTGGTTAAGGGCATTTACTCCATTATTAGATAAGGGGCATCTAAATACCAGTTCACCAGCTATCAGTCTACCTTTATGGTTTGCATTTCACTGCCTGTTTTGCATCGTTTGCATTGTTTTTTTGTTTTGTTTTTTCGTTTTGTTTGTCTGAAGCCATGGACGGCGTCGCCATGGCGATCTAAGCTATGTTTACCAGCTGCTGCTTTCTGTCACACAGACATTCCGGTCTGCAGGTCCCACAGACTTCTCATGTCTCACTTTAGTATGAAATAGCCGGGCTGTGGTGGCAGCTCTGGGACAGTAACCCCCACCCCCCCAAGCTGCCGTACCGTTACTTACTACACAATCCGACCCCGGGCTTGTTTCTTAGTGACCTCATCGAAATCGCGGCTCACTTCCTCGCAGCTGCTGCCGAAATCACTGCCCGCTGCAACCAGCCCCCCAATCACCTCACTTCCTGCTAAGGCATGTCATGGGGCCGCCCACGTGACACCCAGCTGCCGACTGGAGGGATGGAGGCACATCCGCTTGGGCGGTGATTTCAGAAGCTGGGGGTGGAGCTAACACTACTATGTAGTGTCATACATCGCTGTCATTTGGTGTCTCTTTCTCCCCAGCGACCAATCCCGCGGTCCTTCAGAGAATGGGCGGGGCCTCCCACACGGTTGTTCTTGTTCCTGTTCGCCAGCCTGCCTACTGTAATGCTAACGAGTGATCCCGCTGCTAATTCCCCATTCCTCTCCACTGCCGGGGGCCATGTGATAGCCCACCACCGGTCTGAATCCTCGCCACGGGGTCACCCCAAGGGCCGAGGGGTCCTAACCATTTCCAAACGGGACACGCCCTTTGAGCGCGTGGCCAACTCAGTGCCTTGGTCCTGGCACACCAGGACTGGGTGTGTGTAAAGTGCATTGTTTTGTTTTTTTTCCCAAGCAAAGGACTGCCATGTGCGCCAGCGATGCACAGACATGCAACTGCTGTTTTTGTTTGTTTTTTTTTTTTGTTAAACTTGCCCTTCATGTGTCATTCCATTGCTACACTGCGCATGTCCAGAAACTTGACTTTCTGCTTGTAAATAGTGTTTGTTTGGAGTGGAGCTGCCTGCTCCAAATGTCTTATGTTTCTAAAATGAGTATGTACTAAAAAAAAAAAACACAAAACGACAAAAAGAACAGACGTACTTTCTATTAGCATTATTTTCAGACAGAATGAGGCCAATACTTGTTTGTTCCTGTATTACTAGAATCACTTAGATTTTTTTACGGTTATTATTAATTCTTATACTTGTTTAAAAGTAGTTTAAAATCATTGTACAGAAGCTCATCTTTACTGTTTGTTTGCAACAGGCAAGTTGTAAAATAAATTACTTCTAATAAACTGTAGGTAACTGCAGTCCTTTGTGTCCTCATGTGCTGTGGGATTGTGGGATGTTCGGTACACTGCTGATTCTTTGCTGTGCTGCTCACAAGCGCCCCGCTGTCCAGTGCTAGGCTCTCCTTGGAATAGACTAGATCTTCCTTCTTTCCTTTCCACACACCCATTATGACTGGATTCTGCTCCGCTACAGGTGCAAATGGCTGTGGACACGATGGAATTTTGGTGCTTTCAGGTCTGACGAACTATTCCAGGAGCTTGAATGAATGAATGAATGAATGAATAAATAAATATAGGCGTGATGACGTCATAGTGTAGAACCATTTAGTAATTTACTTACCACAGCATCTCTTGGATCAATGTTAGATTTGACTAAACTACCACATTCCTGGTTAAAAAAAACAATGATTCAGTTGTTTATAATCAGATAAGATATGAAAGTCGTTCTTCATATTTGTGCATAATGTCAATTCCACAGTGACAATGACGTAAGCCACACGTCACTGACAACAAAACCGATATAACGAGCTGTACAGGGTGTTCCAATAACAGCCAGGTGACATGGTGATGTGTGCCATTTGCTGCGGATGTCACGTTTCATTTAAGATTTCAAACTTTGCTAAGGGGCGACCAAACGGCAAATGGAGAAGTACAGCAATTGCTGCATGCCTTTGTCAACGTCGCCTAAAAGTGTCACTAAACATGCGGCGCGTCACTGAACACGTGCTATATTTTGAGGCCCATATCTGCAGCATACTACCTGACAGCCGGCGTCCCGGGATGCTCTCAGGTGACACAAGATGACAATCACACACGATCACGACTGTGTATACTATATAGATTAAAAGTGACCAGCGTTGTGCTACAATTAACTGCGCCTCTATGCCTGTGCTTCAAGTGAGTCCGGGCGACAGATCTGCGGGGGTCCCAGTCCAAAGGCCAAATCCCAAGATCATCCTATAATCCTATTTGGTGTGTCGGGAGCAGGACCACCGACAGGACATGAATCGCTTCGCTAATCGACCTCTCCGGTTATAGAAAGTTAAATGTGCATTCAGCCGTAACGCGCTAATCTGCCCGACAATGCTCGCCTTTGTATGACACCGACCGCCGCGTCCTTCTGGCACATGAGTGTAGCCGCTCCGGCCTGAACTGCAGGTTTTTCTTCTGCTGAGCAGATTAACGTGAGAGCTGCCCGGAGATGGGCCCGATACGCAAAGGCGCCCGTGAAATGTGGGTAAAATAGGTCTACGCTCCCTTTGAACTAAATCCGCAAAAACAAAATATCCCAAAACACTTCATGGTTCCACAAGTGGTTGCAAAACGCATAACAGAACATTGCAAATTAATTTACCGTTTTAAATGTAGGCCTATTTAACTCATTCCTTTCAAAGAGTAAAAAATAAAAAATAAAACGAAATGCTTTAAACCAGTACTGTATTAAAACTAAAAGTAAATTAACTGTGGTAATAAATATATCCCAAATACTAAAAAAAAATAGAAATACATTTTTAACTTTTTTTCCGAGACGTTGGGGCGCCGCCGTCTGGCCCGTAGGAAAAGTCGTTCACATATTAAACTGAAAGTAAAGTAATCCAAGAGCAAACGGGCGTCGTTATCATCGAGCAGGAAACTGAGACAAGTAGAGGAAGCTGCGCTCTTTTTGCACGTATTGCTGTAAAGGAGAAGCGAAGAAGAGGAGCCACTTACAAAGATAACAATCGTAACCAAACCAAGAAATGAACCGGCTGCGGGAAGAGGTGGAGGTACCGTCATTCTTTTCTGCGTTCCCTTTTTCGTGTTTACAGTTTGGGCTTCATCGTGTGGCATAGTGTGAATATGCATTACTGTCAGTACGGCAGTTCCCCAATTTCCTCGGTCTGAAATGGTCCGAAATAATGTAAAAACATACGCAGTTATTATTAGTTCTTTTTTTTTTATTGTATTTCTCCTTCTCGCAAAGTCATTTTGCGCAACGTCCCAAGCCTACCCGAGCCGCGGCTCTATTGCGCCGGCTTTTTGCCCGCTATCCAGACCATTTGCCGACCCTGCAGACCATCGTGCGGCTTAAACACCACACCGATGACATCAATCAGCATAAACCGAAGCTTTACCGCATCACGCCGATGTTTGGATGATCTTCACGTACCGTTACGTCCGCCTTAAATAACATTAAACATCATACCAAGGCATAAACGTGGCCCTGTTCCCTTGGCACGGCTCCTTTTGGACTCTGATAAATTGCACCACTCCATGTCTAACGATCAAAGTAACCGTAAATAACACAGGCCTGTCGATGTTGGACGGGACGCGACGGGGGATGATTATGACTTTCCGAAGGTCAAGTAGAGTCACTAGGGGTGTTAGTGAGGAGCTATAAATCCTGTTTTGTGCGTCCAGCATGTCTGCAGATTGTGAGCTTTCGCAGGGGGAAATCGCTTCCGTTTTGCCTGCGTGCTAGGAGGCGTTTGCAATAATGCCCAAGTGTGTTTGACATTTGCATTATATATTCGTGCCCGGGGACATTGCTCTGTAAAATGCTAAACGAGTCATATTATCGGGGATACAAACTCCATAGCACCAAGCACCAATCACAGCACCAATGTGACAGGCAGAAAAAGACTAGGTTTTAAAAGGTGTTTTTATGCTGTCTGATGTGTTATGGCCTGTTGTAGCAAACCGGTTTAATATCTCTGCTTTTTCGCATATAGTATACTGTTTGTCTGCCAGTACATTGCAATGATTTAATGTGCAACGTGGTCTTCGTGTCACCCAGCTGGAGAAGAGTGTTAGGCGACTCCGGGAGAAATTTCACGGGAAGATCGCCATCGACAAGGCAACCATACTTATGCGACGTTATGGCAACAACCATCGGGTGGTGGCCATGGACATCATCTTGATGAAGGACAGGGGTGAGAGGGAGATGGTGGTCGATTCTGAAACTGTCAGCCATCAGCAGTGTCAGCCATTACCTCCGCCATCAGTGGGGGCATCGGTTTGATGTTTTGCTGGGCTCTGAGGGCGGGGTTTTTTATTTGCCTGCAACTCACATCAGCTGGGCTGTGAATTTACCCATCAGCTAGGTAGTGAATTTACCCATCAGCTGGGCTATGAATTTACCCATTGGTCAGTTGAGTTGCAGTCCTCATCAGAAATATGCCCCTACAGAAAAAGAGAGGACTTTGGTAATAGCTTGCAAAGAAAGTCACCTGAAAAGACTGGCATAAATACTGAGATTGGAAGGTCCTTATTTAAAGGAAAGGCCATAAAGTGGGTGACTTGAATGTGTAAACTCCCTGTCTGTCACTTGTCCCCTCTGCCTCCCTACACTGGCACAGATTTGGACGACGAGGACCGGGAAAACTTGCA
>JAODKK010000043.1:14118517-14131358 GCA_026774405.1 Petrocephalus microphthalmus | reverse complement strand
GGCAACCAGTCTGGCAGGGGGGGGGGGGGGGGTTGGTCAGTCAGTGGTGAAGTGAGTGGCATTTGTGTCTGGGGGTTATGAGTTGACCTTTTGATTCCCGCCAGGGGAAACTCAAATTTTATAAAAATCTGTGACTGCAACTGAAACACTAAAGATGCCAAAAGTCTTGCATTTTGCTTGGTTACTTACGGTTAAGGTTAGGGCTGGGTAGGGGGGCGTCATTGAGGGGCTTAGGGCTTTTCCCCCATAGAAATGAATGGAGAGTCCCCATAAAGACAAACGTGTGTGCGTGCACACATGCGGCTCACCTGGCCTCCCTCTCCTTCTCCTGCTCCTGTCTTCTCCTCTTCATCTCCTCTGCTCGCTTCTGCTGCTTCTCCAGCAGGGCGGCTCTCCGCTGCGCCATCTCATCCTCCGGCCGCGTCTCGTCCTCCTGCAGGGGGGTGGGGGGGGAGGGGGTGCGAAGGTGCCGGGTTATGGGTGGGATTGGCATGGTTGCCGGGTTTGGGCAGCGGCATGAACCCCGACCTTGAAGAAGAAGCCGACGCCGCTCCTCTGCTCGGGCTCCGTCTGGTCGCTCATGGAGTCGGAGAAGCCGTCTGTGGCGTCGTCGGGCTCCTCGCCCCGCAGGGAGGACAGCGGGATCTCGATCAGGCTGCTGCGCTTGCCCCCGAACGGCGCTGACCCGTCGCTCTCGAAGGAGCACTCGGACGGGGCGCCAGATCCGCTGCCCATCCCCAGCTCCCGCCTGGCCGGCCCATCCGGGTCCAAAGGGAAGGCCAAGGGCTCCTCGCAAGAACCCGTCTCTGACATGCTGTCATCCAGTGGCTGCCCGGGGGGGTCCAGAGGGCTGCCACCACTCAGGCTGAAGGAGGACGTGGTCTGCACCTGACACTGGCGGGGGGACACCCTGCGTAGGTGGGGCAGCGTGTCCACGTTCTGCGGGGGGGTCAGGACGCGTGTCAGAGGGGGGAACTTCAGCTCCACAGGCCGGGAGTGGTGCTGCTGCTTGGGGCTCTTGGGGGGTGCTGACTGGGCCCTGCGGTGGGGGGCCTGCGGGGACTTGGAGGGTGCGGCCTTGCGGGAAGGGGAGGGCGAGGCGGAGGAGGCGGCCGCCGGGTGGTCGCGGGCTGGCTCCCTGGCAAATCGCGACCCCGCGCCTGCAGGGGCAGGCTTACCGCTGGCTGGGATGACCCAGGCCTTGGTGCCGGGGCCAGTGCGGGGCCCCTTCTTGCGGAGCAGCTGGTTCTGCTGCTCAGACAGCCGCTGCATGTCGGTCTGCAGCGAGCTGAGCGCGGCACTCAGCTTGGACACCGCGTCGTTGTACTCGCCCAGCGGGGCCGGCCCCTTCGAGAAGGTCACCTGCTTCTCCAGAGTGGGCGGGGCTTCTGCCAGTGCTGGGCCCTCCTGGTCCTGCGCCGGCCCCGGCCCCTCCTGCGGGACGGCTCCATCCGGTCCGTCGCCGGCCTCTGCGCCCTCGGCCACCGGCTCCTCGCCCGGCTGCTGATCCCGCTTCAGCTGCAGGAAGGCGCTCTTGCCTAGCCGTTGCCGGTGCTTGGCAAAGATGGCCTCGATGCGCTTCTTCTGGGCCTCGATGGCCCGGCGCCGCTCCTCCAGCCGCGCCCCCAGCTCCGACATCTCCGTGTTGAGGGCGGGGCTGTTGCCAGGGCTCTCCTCCGACTTCTGGGCCCAGGTGGTCATGGGGATGGGTGAGGCCTCGCCGGTGGGCGTGTCCGGCACCAGTTTCTTCTTGCGCTCGGCGAAGCTGGTCATCCGCACGCCGCTGTCGGGGCCGTCGTCGCCGTGCGGTTCCGACGGACGGCCCAGTGGAGTTACGGCGTCCACCGGCGTGGCCCCCTGGGTCTTGGGGAGGTCCTCGGAGGCGTCAGAGTCCACGCTGCCATCCCGCAGGACCGAGTCGTCATCCCGAGAGCCCTCGGAGGTTCGTCGGCTCCGCCTCCGACCCGCCTCCCGTTCCTCCCCGGCGCGGCATAGGATGCCCGAATGGGGCGGGGCCGAGGAGCTGAGAGGGGTGGGGCTCCCATCGGGCGAGTGCAGGTAGAAGCCGTCGGGGGCGCCGTCTGGGTGCAGTCGGGGCTCCAGCTTGCTCTCGCTGTGGATGATCTGCAGCGCCTCCTCGATGGTGGGCAGGTCGACCCCCTCGCCCAGCCCGTTCTCCAAAGCCCGGGTGGGGCGCGCATGTGTGTTCCATGAGGCCCGGGACGAGGCAGGCGGCCCAGTGGGACCCGGCTCCTGGTCCAGCAGCCGGCTGAGGTCCTCCGGGGGAGTGTAGGCAGGCCGGTTGGCGGGATTCAGGCAGTCGGAGCTCGCCGAGCGGGTGATGGAGGCAACGGGGTTCCCCATCACCACCTCCACGTCGCTGTCCAGGCCAAACGGGATGCTGAAGGAGACGGCGGAGGAGAGCGGGCGACTGGGGAGGTGGGGGGGGGGCGTCAAAGAGAGAGGAAGGAGGTGAAGAGAGGAGAAACAAGAGGAGAAAGACAGTTACAAATGAAGCCATTTATCTAATACAGGGAAGCGCAAGAGCATAGAACAGAAAGACGTGAGGTCATGTGACCATGAGTCATCATGGGAGTCAGGAGGCCTACCTGAATGGCTTCTTAGTCCATGTTTTGCTGATTCCTTCTACAAAGAACATTCAAAAATCCTGTCAGAGACACAGGAGGCACATGGAAAGCACAGACACGCAGGCGTACGCGGTGGAGGCCCTCACCTGAGGCCATGGGCGAGGAGATGGGCAGAAAGGGCTTTTTGAACGGGGATGAAGAGGCACTGAAACAGGGGGAGAGAAGACGACAGCAGGTCACAGCGACGGCGTGCTGGGGTCATGCCGATTCTCACAGTGTGTGCAAGAGTGCCAATTCAGAGCGATGCCACTGGGTGGCAAAGTGGTTAAGGGGCAGTTGCTTGTGCTGACCTGTATGCAGCTGCGTGAAGCTACTCTGGATAAATCTCACGACAACCGCAGGGTACAGGACATAAAATGGGGGACACGTCCCATGTGAGGGAGGCAGCGATCAGTGCCGCTTTATGGGGACTCTGGCCCCGCCATAGACACAGGCTCTCCGGGATCATCATACCTGTTGCCGCTGCTGTTCTGGGTAATGCAGTCGTTCTGCCCAGAAGCATCTAGATGGTACACAGGACAAATGTCTCATCAATATAATCGCCACTAATATGTCAGATGGGGGATAAGGTTCAGATGGTCCCGCACACACACATATACACATACTTTCCAAATTCATTAACGGTCCACGTCCCAGCCCCCATATTCCAGTTTCAGTACCTTCCAGGTCCAGAGGTTCCAGCGGCTGGACAAACTCGGGCCGGCGCACCTCAAACCAGCTCAGCAGCTCCGCCACAAAACTCATGATGTTCACCTGCGGGAAGAAGCAGCCCAAGGTCATGTGACAAGTACTGTTACCATATATGGCTGTAATACCTGGTTTACTGAATGGAATAGTATATTACGATAATACACAAATATGCCATTCGGATACATAATGCTACACAGTTCTGTACCTGGAGTGGGGATGGCGTATAGAGTAGGTCCTCCAGAGCTAGGGGGCAGCAGTTATGCAAGCAACCATCGCAGAAATCCCGAATCAGCTGCAGGTTATAAAGGCTATCTGCCACAGACATGGTGTCCTTCAAACACAGATCTGTGAGATGGACAGAGGAGTGGAGAGGCATTAAGCACCCTCCTAGGGATTGTAGTTAAACCGGTGGGGTCACGGAGAAAATAAGCTACTGCTAATGAAAATCACAATTGAAAAGAAGGCCCTAATGGACAATGATTCTGTAGTCATGGCTACAGACAGGGATTGGGAGAGTCCCAGGGGATTATGGGAAAAGAGGTCATGGGAACTGGCTGTGATACCGTGCATGTTATGCTAAGACCAAGGACTGAGCCCAAGGATTGGGGAGGTCAGACAGTCTGCTGGAGAAGCAGAAGGTTGGGAGGGGCGTACCCTCCAGATGAAGAAGTCGGGGGCAGTAATAATGGATCACTGCTGCAAGCGCACAGCCATTAGCGAGGTCCTTCACGTCGGCCACTACTGGGAAGCTGAGGGGGTGTCTGGGTGCCATCTTATCCTTCCTGTAACGATTCTGAGATGGAGAGAGAGAGAGAGAGAGGGAGAGAGAGCATGAAAGATGCTGTGAGGACCCAGGATTTCAGGATGGGGGTCCATAACATTTGAAAGCTAAAAGGTAGGCCCCTGTGAGCTCTAAAGCTATCTTCACAAGTCCTGTCTCTTCTTGCCATAAGGTGGCACTTTCGCACTATGACCAGAGCAGGACCACAACGTGACCAGACAAATATAACCACCATCAAGGCACCAAACAGACAACATCAAAATTAGGAGAGACTCTCGGTCCTGCTTCAGCCGTAGTGCAAAAATGCACACTGTGCATCCAGAGAAAGGGTCACAGCTCGCCAACATCCAGGGGTGTGACCCTCCAAGGTGCCCTGATTTTATCTGGAATTAGCCATCAGATGCTGCTAATTCAGCAAAACGACAAAATCAGCAAAATCAATCAATCACTCCCCGCTGCCCTCGCCGCCCACGCCAAAGTCCGCCAATCAGAAGTCCCGTTACAGGAAAGCATGAACTGACAGGCAGCCGTGATCTAGCACACACACGCACGCGCGCGCACACGCGCACACCACACATGCATGACAGGCACATCTCAGCCAATCACAAGGCACGGTCAAGCGGGACAATGTGACGAGGCACAGGGACGGGGCTCCGGCGTGCCACGAGAGGTTCACAGCAGCCGGGCCAATGAGAAAATGAGCAGAGAGATGGATGGGAAGCCTCAGTGCTGGAGACCGGGGCAAGGTGGGGGTGTGGGGGAAGAGGGTGTAGATCAAACCGCTCCAAATCGATGGGACATCTATGTGCCATTCACCGTCTGCAAGGTGGGACATGTCAACCTCTTCACCCTCCTGTGCTCTTTAAACTGGGAGGGGGGGGGGGGGGTAACGCTGCAAAGTGCACCCCCTGCTGGACAGCGCTTGAACTCTGGCACGGAGGCCTCGCCGACGCACACAGACACGAGACGCACGCACAGGGACGATGGAGGTGCCGGGCTGTGCGGCTGCGTGTACACATGGAGCGTGTCGGAGGGGCGCCCCTGTGCACCCCCCCAGCCCCCTGCGGGACCTTACCGCTGCCTTCGTGTCCTTCGTCTCCCTCACACAAACCGTGAAGGCCCTCTAGACGCAGGACGGCAGAGAGAGGAGAAGCGTGAGAAAGGCCGGAGTGATGTAAATCGCACGGAAAACGCTAGTGGATGGGACCCCCCTGAACTCCTAACGTGAATGTGAGGGCTGGCAAGATGGCCACTGTATGGGACACGTTAACAGACAGTGGGAAACGTGACGTGATTAACAGCTGACTAACCGACCAGGAGCTCGGGGCTCCAGGGGTTAGTTTATGGTGGGTGTGGATGAGAAGCAGGGCTGTCTGACCCCGCCTTCGGAAGGCTAAGGAGCATACAGCGTCCCCAGGGTCCTAACACCCACGGAGTATCTACAGATGAAAACTGGCAAGCTTTTACAGGTTAAGGTCAACCACTGACTCGCAGACTTTTCTGCCCACCTAAAGTGGACCCAGATTGGTCAAAAACCCAATAAAACCCTCATTTATTGACCCCATGAAAAGGGCTCCAGCTGTCCTACACAAGCTAACATTGTGATAAATGTCATATCGCAAGATAGCCTTTTAGCAAATTAGCGGCTGAGGTCCCGACCAACATCAGAGTGCCTCCAGCCATCGAGGTCCATCGGACCCACCCAGCCACACCTTCTGACATCAGGAGAAAATAAACACAGACAGGCCAGCACAGAGTGGCAGCGACGATGGTGGCGCCATTCCAGCACACTGGCAGCAGGGGGCGACAGAGAGCAGGTGGACACGACGGCCTGGCACCCGCGCGTCAGGGAGCAGAAGTGGAAGCGTCATGAAAGGTGGCAAAATGAGACTTACAGGAACAAGCTTCCAGTACCAGCGGGTTGGGCACTGCCAGAGAGCAAGACCGCAGGAAGACAGGAGGAGGAGAAGAAGAGGAAGACAGAAGAAGACAGAGGAAGAGGGGATTAAAGGGCTTTAAAAGCACTCTAATTGAAAAGTGGGAGTGTCTGTATAAGAGTGAGATTTGACCATCTTTGTGTCCATCTATTTAATTTTTTCGTTGGAGTGTGGGACTACACTTGCATTGTCAAGTCAAGTAGAGCCTTATTGTGAAGTCTGAGCTTTGGTGCACATTTGACTGGTGGTGCGTGTGTATGTGTTACTCACAGCAGGCTGTAAAGGCTGTAAGTCTGGGCTGGGTTGAGGTCTCTTGGTCAGTTCTTCACTCTCTCTGAGTCTCTGGTTCAACTGCAGGACACGAACATTGGCAAATGACACAGAGGGACACCACGGAAACACACACACATATACACGGATAATGATGTGTCGCTGAAAGCAAACACGAACAATGACAACAGAGCCTGCATGATGGGGGCGGAGCAATAGGGATGGGCGGGGCCAAACAGTGGTATCGGGCCAATCACAGCAGAGGAAGCAGAAAACTGCCATGGCCCCAGACCTACCCGGTTGACCCAGTAGAGAAGGGCTTTTTCCCATTCTGGCTTGCCTCCCGGATGCTCAACCTTGCTCGGCATCTTCGCAGCCTTCAGGGTCTCTGTGGCGCCCACGGCCATCAGGGCGTCCATCGTCGCCAGGTGGGCGCTCTACGCAGTCACAGGGGAGAGGGGGGCACTCAGGGACGAGCAAGAAATGGGAGGAGCATGGAGACAGTGGGAGTGGCTTCAGTACAGCAAAGGTGAAGAGGCTTCAAAAGTCACAGGGGGATACTGTGACTGACCCCCTCCCAATAGGGTACTTCAGTGACCAGCTGCGCAGTGATCCCACGCACCATGAATTTTAACGAACCAATCATCCATTACTTGGGCTGTTATCATACAAAAAAGCCCCCAGTGGACCCCCAGTGGGCGGAGCACACATCGTACAGATGCGCTCCCTCCGCAAGCCCTCACTATAGCAGAAACTGGCAGTACCCTGATTCTGCCACCAGGTGTCTCTGCCGCGTCCCCCCCTTGCCAGATCTGAGTCAGCGATTACAAGACTGTTTGCGTGTGTCACAGAAAGGAAAGCGAGAGGGGGAGGGAGGGCGGAGTGGGAATAGCGCGGGGGATATCAGTTTGCTCAACGAGGAGGAAGATCAGCATGTCCTAAAACCAGCGTACGCACAGCACTCAAGCAGATGCTGACCAGGGTCTTTTCGGATAAACATTTTCCCCTAATCTCCTCCAACTCAAGTTCAAAACGTCTTGCCAAACAGTAAAGAAAACAAAAAATAAAACTTTAGCTGACAAACCCAAGACTAGAGTAAACAGAGAAAAAAATGTTAAGAAAACCAGAATCACGGGGCGATAAAAAGCAAAAGTAATTGAGAGAAAGCAGCACAGCTCGGTGAAGCCGGCAGGAAGTGGTGTCGCGCCGTAATGACCTCGCTGGGGAACAGAGATCGGACTGCAAGCAGTTCCTGAAAGCCCGGGAATTCCACATCTGCTGCAGGAGGCGCAAGATCAGGTGAAGGCGTGGCGATCGGGAGTGCGTGCGCATGCGCATACGTCAGCGGTGATACGTCACTCCGGCAGTGCGGGGGGGGGGGGGGGGGGGCGGGGGGGGGGGGGGGGCGCCAGCAGGGATTATCCATTAATCCAAACATCTGCACTTCCTTTCAGGGTCTTCTGTTCAGTCTAGAATGACCGGACACACCCACCAGAACGAGTTTCAGTCACACCCAGCAGTCACCACCCCCACCCCCACCCTCACCCGCACCTGAGCCCGTCAAAGCTCCCCGTTTATCGGCTTGTTGAGCCGGCGGGAGCCTCTTAAGGGGCTAACGGCGCTAATCGGCGGCGACACGCTCCTGCTACGGTGGGGTTTCCAACTCCGGTCAAACTGAGGCTGCACCGCGGGTCAGCGGCGACCCACAGGACTTTATGCAGGTCTGCTGCATAAACATCAAACCCACTGCCCTTCCCCTCAATCCATTAATACACCACTCCTACAAAAATATTCATTTTAACTTGCTTGTAAACATTAACAGTCCAAAAACAACAGTACATAACAGTCCCAAATACTGCACTGAAGCTGCATCACCTGACCTGTCTGGTATTCCAGGGTTAAAGATCTGAAACCCAAGCTTTGGTCCAGCATCTATCCAACTAAGCTTCCCTGTCCACACTCACAGTAACCTGTTCTAACCTGTTAATCAGCACACAATACCAGGAAGCATAATCATAACCCAAAAGTGCCAGAGCATGTGGGAGGTGGAGGTGCATATTGGTATCACACTGGAATCCAGTAAGCTCCATCACATGCTCGGACTAATTAGAGTGGCAAGGGAATCATATGCTCACCCACAATGCACCACTCCACAATGCCCAACATTCCTCGCTGCCACACACCCCTGGTAAACGCCTGCTCCAGAATGGAACACTTCAAAATGACAATATACAAAGTAAAGTGATTTAATAACACTCATTACCACACAACACAAGCAGCAGCAACAAAGAACCTTCAGTGTGGTGCCAGAGAGGGATTTATGCCTGCGAGAGCTATGAAACGTATTTTGAACTTGAGCATTTTTAACACACCACCCAGACATGGGGCCCAGAGCTCCCAGTGAACACGGAACACATGTATGTGTGTGTGTGTGTGTGTCAGGGTGAGCGTGTGTGACAGCAGTCTGGGTTTAGCAGACAGGGATGATGGTGGTCAGTCTGGACAGCTTACAGTAATCTCCACAGATGCGCCCTCCCATGGGATGAGGTCACTGGATCCTGCTATACAAATTTTATATCAGACAGTGATACATCGCTGTGTGTGCATGTGTGCCCTAGTCTTAAAAATAAAAATAAAATAAAAATGTTACCATCCATCCATCTTCTGTTTATTTTGGCCAGGCCCTGGAGCCCATCCCAGGCCGCAGAACCCTTAGAACCCTACCCATTTCTGAGCATTATTTCTATTCCTTTGATTGTAAGATTATTCCATCGTATGTACATGGGTTAGCCACATACGCTTCATGTTTTTGTTTTCAGGACATTCAGGGCTACTCATATGTCATAATTTCATGTGCAAATGACTTGATATCGTCCAGTTTTTGATGAAAAACTACATGCGCCTATTGAAATTTAATGTCATCTAATATGAAAATGTGCAGGCACTACAAATATAATCTTATAAATGCTGAGCTTAAAGTCTCTCTGATGTGGAAAGCAGGGTTTTCACTGGGGCCCCTTTCTACAGCTTAGTATTTTAGTTCTGGGCAGAAATTAATATCTTTGATTTTGCGTCAATTTGAAATGGAAAACAATGCACAGCAAATCCTAATATAAGCTCAAAAGAAATACCTCTAGGAGTAACATACATTCGTTTTGTTTACATTTTACTGTCCTGATGATAGTTGGTAGTCCGTGGATCACTGCGGAAGTGACTATGCACTTTGTTTTTTCAGGGCACGTTTTGGTGGAAGATGTTTTAAAAATGTATGCCTAATTGCACACAGGATTACTCTGGAATGCTTTTGCATACAAAATTGCAACTTGGACGACTGGATCGGGTACGTTTGCTCGACTGGTAATGTTGTGTGTGTGTTATACCTATCTAAAGTTACGAGCCTGAGATTTACAGGTGAGGAAAATCAACGCATTTTGCATTTGATGGATTCTGGGGGTTAAGGGCCCAGTTCAGGGACCCACTCTGCCAAACCTGGGATTTGAGCTGGTAACCTTCCGATCACAGGCAGAGTGTCCTGACCCACTGAGCCTCACATCCACCCCAAAAATAGGTTAGAAATAGTAAAATAATGCAAAGACACATATGCTTTGAATATGTTTAAAGAGAAATTTGTTCAGTGGGCCAAATAAGCTGTTTTTTTCCCCCAAAGCTATGGTAGGAACTCTTAGGAGAAACATCTCTCCTGCACAGGAATGAGGTGTAACATGAGGCGCGCCCAGTCTATGAAATATTTCGCTTTCTCATCGGCTACCAGGAACTGGAACCAAAGGCCCCGATGCACCAAGAACCTTCCCAGGTTCCACATGGTCCTGAGCTACACATTTATGTGGGGATCCCCAAGGTTTGGGGGCCCCCTGTTGATCACAAACAGTCACTACACTCGGGGGAGGCAATGCTCCCAATGGTCAGCATGGACACACACAAACAGCACACAGAGAAAGCTTCACCACTGCTAGTATTATGTGGAAAAATAGAAGCAAAGCAGAACAATGCCATCTTGGCCTCAGAGGCCTGACCTTGGCGCACACGCAGCACCAAGGCTGCGGAATTAGGAAAAATAGCTTTAAATTACCAGGCCTACGACGTGCTCCCCGCATTCCAGGCCCGGCACAGCCCCGAGAGCAGACCGCACAGGCTTCCCGGGGGACCCGGCACAGCCACGCAGAGTCGGGGCTCACTCAGCTGTGCAAACGCCCATTCAGGGAGCCCATTCAGAGAAAGGCCCAGGCCAAAGTGCTTCACGTTCAGAATAACTCCAGGGAAGCCGACCATCTCCCTGGGAGTGGAGATATTACTCCTGAAACGTTAACTTGGATTTGAGGAAACATTAACTGCAGGCGGCGAAGGGGAAATGGGGTCCAGGAACAGGCTGGCTATTGTGGCTGACAGACCAGAAGCACTGGGTTACGGAATGGCATTAAAATGCTGGCCAGAGGACAGAGAGAGAGTTTGGAAACATGCAATTTCTATAAAAGATTAAAGAACTAAAAATGGTAGAACACTTAAACACCAAAATACTGGATCCACATTCACAAAACGCTCACGAGCTGCGCTAACAGGCGTATTCACCAGTAGCCCGAGGGCCGGCCGGTACACGGAAAAAAACATGCAACAAGCAAAACCAAAAACAAAAACGTGCTGGAAAATATGCGATAAACTAACTTCACATTTATACACTTCAGATTTTCTTACTCGCATTTTCAATTTCCCTCCAACAAAGGAGTCACCTTGCTGCCGTTTCTATCCAAAGTGATGATCTATCTAATCTCCACGTCCAGGGTGGCCTGCCATTCTGAAACCAAAACGATGTCCAACCTGCAGCCCTGCACACCCGTGTTGGCTGCAGCCTGCATCATTTCAAATGGGGGTCGTGTATAACAATGGTCCATGAAGGTTACCGCTCTGCTCAGCTTATCGTGCCGTTGTTGAGTTTACAGCACTTTCAATAAAGCCCCTTTGTAACAGAGAAAGACACCGTAGAAAAAGGCAGCGGGGCCTTTAATAAGGTCCGGGGGGGGGGGGGCCACAGCGCGCCCCGTCTGCCGGAGCCAGAGCTCGCACAGCAGCCCCTCGCAATTCTGCACACTGACCCACTTTCCCATCCGCGATGCAGCCAGGCAGCACCAGGCGAGAACAGCTGCCAGCCCTATATCAGATGGCACCAGCCAGGCAGCACCAGCCGAGCTCAGATCCTATCACGGTCGTGAAGCAGATCGCACCCGATCGGGAAAGAATGTTGTTTGCCACGGCAACCGAGAGTGGCCCTATCAGCAACTGGGTCAAAGGTCAAGCCCAGGCAGACATCTGCAGCAATATAATAAGAAATTACTTTTTTTTTTTTTATAATGGTACATATCCGCTTCCTCTTACAGCAGGAACCCTTATAAAAGAGTGGAAGCGGGGGAGTATTTAACAGAGCAGCCACATGGAGCTCATCGCTGGATTGATCATGATTACGCAGCTGTGGGGACCTCGAGACACACAAACATCTCTCTCACACACACACACACAAACACTTAAGTAGAAACACTACCCAGCTCCAAACAAGCTTCTTCCCTAGGTTTTCTTACCATCTTGATAGGCTTCTGTCTAAGGTCAGCCTCCGTCACTGAGACATCCTGGTCCTTCGGGGTCACGCCCCTCTTGGAGAGGAGCTGCAGGAGGGCGGAGGCGTCACTAGGGGGCGCCGGAGCCCCAGAGCGGCCCCCCAACAGCAGGCCACAGGCCCGGCAGTACAGCTCAGAGGATAGCAGAAGGTGCGTGACGGGGGGCTTGATGTGTTCCTGTTCATACTGGTCACTGTAGAAGGGGTCCCGCAGCTCCACCGGGACGTTCTCTACGGGCAGAGAGGAGGGACAAACAGCGCGTGAAGCCGGAGGTGCAAAAGCTGCATGGTGCTCGATAGAGGCAAAGGACAAACAGCAGAGGCGACATGCAAAAGCACATGGCCAAAGGCATCTGAAGTGCAGGGAGGTACAACCACCCCCCCCCCAGATGGTACTAATTATGCCAGGGGAGACAGACTGCAGGCCTGGACAGATTCAAAATTACCCCCGCCCCCTAACACAGTGCACCACACCCCCCTGAGGGTACACTTATGTGGATGAGTGGAGAAAGTTGGGGTTAAACCACCAGAATCCAGGGTGGGGGGGGGTCCAGCGGATACCACAGGCAAGGCATGCCAAAGAGACTCTGCCAGCGACACGCGACACGTCTCACCCACGCCCCCCTCCCTCCAGCGGCGGCCCACATTCCGCCGTCCTTCCCATGTCCTGGCATCCGGAGCCAGCGGACAGCCAAAGGAGCTGGGAGGGGGACGCCGGGCGGGTTCCGGGGGGCTGCTTTCCGAGGCCGTTTAAGGCAGCTGGACGGGAGTCTATGTAGAGCTTTGTAGAACATTTACATTCTGTGTCAGTGGAGCGGGAAATGCAGGACTGTCACTCAGACACACAGAGAGGCAGACACACACGCGCGCACACACACACACACACACACAC
>JAODKK010000043.1:14015505-14026824 GCA_026774405.1 Petrocephalus microphthalmus | reverse complement strand
TCTCCAGGTCTTCCTCTGATCCCACCCTCACCCCTGCTTCTCTCCTTCCCTGCCCATCCTCATTCCTGTTTGTTGTTGCATCTTTATCTATTTTTCTCCTGCACTGTTTGTCAGAACTCTGTATTTCATTCATGCAAAACTCCCCAGCAGTCCTCCCAAGTTTTTCTTTCTTTTAAATCATTTCATGTTTTCGAGAACAATACTGACCTAGATATAATCAGACTCACCTCAACGTACAGCTCGGACTCTGGAACCAGACTCCTGGAGAGGGGCTGGACTCTATTCCATTTTGGAGTTGCCCATGGAGAGAGGCACTGGACTGGGGCAACTTTTAGCTGCCTGGTTCAGTGCCAGTGCGTTGGAGTTGTCTGTGCGCACACACCAAACACCTGTTCAGAGTATCTGACCTTCTTGGATGCCTTGGATCTTGTTGTAGTGTCCAGTATATTTCCTCTTTAACCTGGTTGTAGAATGGATCAACATCTTCCCCGTTAGCATCTGTTGTTGGTGCGTAGACTTGAATGACTGTAACATTGACTGGTGAGCCTACCAAGACTATACCCAGCTTGCCTTTACACATTGTTCTGACATTCCATGCTCTGTGACAGCGCTCACGTCGAATGTGATAAACAAGAACATTTATCCTACCACTCAAACCAAAAGATTGTTAGATTTCATTGTTTCAGCCTTAAGCAATGAACCAGAGCAGAGGCGCCCTCTTTGGGAGGAAAGGGTTTATTTCAAGATGATGTTCTCTGGAGAAGTAGATGCTGTTACGCACAGCCTTCTCAACCTTCTGAGTCTAAGACAATAGATCATGGTTGATCACAACCAGGCAGGAGACACAAGATTTGAGGGCTGGAACCAGAAGATGGTGATGAATGACTCAGTTCCTTGATCATCATACCTTGAGGCGGCCTCACTGCACAGTCTTTGTTAGGTGATTTGCGTTAGAGAGCACCTTGCCTTGTGTTCTCAGTGGGGAGTGAGGACTGGGCGCTTTCCTAATCACCATTACTATCATCAGTTTGATTACAGGTGGCTACACAAGCTTGGATTTCTGTGTTACAAAATGATCATTTAACCAGTGATATCACAAAGTAATACGGTAAAACTCTACAATTGCCCCCTTTTCAATGATATTATTTATGATCATAAAAGAAGTCCAAGAAGGTAAAGAAATTTTAAAGTAAAAGATTAAATCAAAAGGAACATGTTATGAAACTATATGAAGTACTGTAGCTTGGTAGGGTTCTGTTATACTGAGCTAATGCCAGTTTTATATATTTTTTTTCAGAAGAGTACAGAGGATCCACATACAGCTACTATATTGTTGTCCATACTATTCAACTCCTGTTATTCTAAGGGCCATTATGATTATAAGGTGTGGTGCTGCTTGCAAAGTCATCAGTGCTTCTGTAGTATAATTTGTTCGGATGCTGGCTTCGTGGTCCGGTTGTGAAGAAGTGGCCATGATTGGGCAGTGGGGTGTGCGGTGGATGTCGTTGGGTTGTCTGGGGATACAGTGTTGGTGTCAGGGTGTCATCCAGGACTCACTCAATGTTCTTATCCTCTGGAGTATCTGCAATGACACAGGAAAGAAACAAGCACGGGCACATTCTGCCAGAACATCACTCATACGCTCCTCTAACATTGTTCTCGGAACAATGCAGTTTGATTACGGCCACACATGCTGGGATTTCGGTGTTACAAAGTGGCAATATAACAAGTAATATCACAAAGGAATATTGTAGAATCCTACAAGATTATGCTCCTTGTCCATATACGTAAAACTGATACTGGTACAATATTTGGTCAGATTCTAACCTGAACGTCATCTTTAATGAAAATCATGTAAGCGATAAGTCATCATGGTTGCCAGCTCTGTTCTGTCATTAAAATGGTGCTGTTGACACTTCATCAAAATACAGAACATACTTCCCAGCAGCCAGGTAAGCATATACCAGTAAGTAATGTAACTTGTGAAATTCAGCTCATATAATATGCTGTGAACACAGGAACATGAACTGGCCTTCTCTTGAGCTGCATGCCAACATGCGCAATTATGGATTGGGCAACAGATTACTTCAGCAGATATATATCTTTGCCTGCTGTGGCTTGCACAAACTGATGGTGAGGGTACCATCAGATTACCCAAGATACCTTCAAATGCATTGCAGCAAAAAACCTTTCTTCTTTATTTTGGGTAGAAATGTACATTTGTCCTATGTGACTAGAAGAATTCGACTTCATGTACTGATCTTCTGCATCAACCATGACGACCTTAGCCAACCACCAGGTCATGGAACCAAGCTCCTGCCTTAATGCTGCTCAGGGCTATTTCAGTTCATGTTCCCTCAGATCGATTAATAGGCTTCTTTTCCATGGCCTCCATTAGAAGTGCCAGAAGACTTTCATGTGTGGCCTCAGAAGTGGTGGTACAGCCTTCACCTGGCTGCCGGGTGTCGTTATCCTGATGATACATTGTTGGGCAAAAACTGGCACACGAATGGATCACTACAGAAGCACGAAAGCTCTCTGCATGGAATACAGTTCCTCTGTGGTAGGGATGCATAAATACTAGGGCTGTAAAAATAGAGCATTATGGCAGATAATTATGCCAGAAAACAAGAGTTTAGGGTATGTCACTACACTAACAGTATTCAAAATGATGATGACATGAATGTTCACAATCACGAAACAATATTTTGTCGATATGTCGCCGAGCCCTACAAGGGTTATCGTTTGGCATTTTCCCTTCCCTCTCAGGTGTTTGCTGCTTGGGTTATTGCACAGTGTAGCTGATGGCAATTCCCCCATACTCCATCCTATCAAAGCTGCACATCCCAGAGAAATGCCCTCTTGGTTGTCACTGAGAAGCTGCGTGCTGCTATTACATTATTAATTAAAAATACATTACGCGACTAACAAAATATGGAGCTTTGGTCAGTTCGCCATCTATTCCCTGGCAGCTCTGCATGGTTTATCACAGCAGGAGCCAGTCCAGAGTACAGCACAAAGTGAGAGCATTATGGTGATTTTCCACAATACTCTTAGTTTGAAAAAAGTGCATGTATCTTGTGAATATGGCTGAAACCACTGTGATGAAGCCTACTGAAGTGCATATCTTATTTTGCTGTCGGTCTTGTAATTCTCTGTTAATATCCTGTACATTTATTATAAATTAAATTTAAAAGCTTCTGTTCGTTTTCATATGTCCTTTGTTGTTCTGGACCTAATCAGGTGAACAGTAAAGAGCAGCACAGTGAGGCAGGGATATAGACACAAAAAAATGCATTGTTTTCTTATTAGAATGCATTTCGATCATATGCAGCAAACAATTATCTCAACAGTGGAATACAACAGACAAAAGATATAGCATACGAGTTAAATCTGTGTCCTGTATGAAGTTCTGCAAAAATGAGAGGCATCATATTTAATAATAAAAAGGCATCATATTTAATAATAATTACATCATAATGCAATTTCATATAATTTACAATTGTAAAGTGTTGAAAGCCTATAATAACATCTGTAAACAGCACTTAAATGCAAGGGGCGAAACATGTACAAGAAAGCTTTGAATTTTCATTAATAGGTTTATACCATTGAGCATATCATTCTTAATTCAGCAAGTTATATACAATGAAGTACAATGAATCTCTGCAGAACAAAGCAGTTTAAAAGAATAGTGTGGTCTAATTTGGTACATAATGTTAAGTTTGGATTTTAATGTTTAGATTAGAAAAGTGGTTCAAAAGAGCAATTCGTTCACAAATCAGAACATCACTAGTACGTATATGCACTGCAGACACAGCACAATGGGTACGTTGCATACCAAACTATTATAAGAGGTCATTTTGACCGATTCCAGTAACCAGTTAACATCTGATAAAATTTAAGTATTTGCCAAGACTGACAAATCAGACCATCAGATTTATTCTATCTTCATATGAGTAACAAAAGCAGCAATCACGCTAAATTAAACACCAGCGACTGAACATTGTAAACAGGATCAAGTACAAATAAAGCAATACATGTACACAAAGTCTGCTGGTCTGCTCCAGCCACCAGGAGATTTCAGAAATAGCTTTGAGTAAATTTGCAAGCCATCACAAAAACTGTGCGGTTCTATTGAGAGCTATCTTGCCTTTGAAATACAGCGCTACGAAATACACATTACTTCCCAACATGGCGGTTTGGCCCACCTATCATTTAGGACTCGAGGCTGAGCGTTTTTTCAGCAGTCTGGCCATCATTCTGCTCTGCCGGGACGTTGTCAGGGTGCTGGGGCTTCCTTCCCAATGTCCTTTTCATTTTGAGGAGTTTCTGGAGAAAAACAATCCCCGAATACAGCAAGAGGGTTAGCAAGACTTTGACCAGGAACAATAAGAAGACAATGACAGTATACAGTAATTACATCTACAGGCCAAACGGTAACATTGATTTGCTAACATCATGCTATGGCCACTTAAGTTTTCCTGCATTTCACAGATAGACAGTTGACTGGTCCCTTGTATCCACGTGCAGAAATGTGACACAATTATGTACAGAAACATTTAGTCTCACATAGGCAAATGCCCCACACTGGCACTGTAGACGGACAAAGGCAGGACAGGCACACGCAAACATACATGTATGCATGACCTAAACAGTGCTTTAATGGCCTATCTCTTGTGCACATTGCGTGAGTTGGAGTGACCGTTACTGGAACTTTCAGACAGTACCTCTTGCATCAGGCAAACTGGAATTGTTGAACCGCACCCAGCCCCTCTTGCAGAGGCAGCAGAAGATGACCTTGAATGTTGACAGCATCTCCTGATTCCGCAAAGAGTAGACGATGGGGTTGACCATAGAGTTGCATGCAGCCAGGACCATGATGTACTCATGCACCTTCAGGATACCCGTCGTCATGCTACTGAGGCCATCCAACAGGAGCATCACCAGTGCCGGAGTCCAGCAGATCACGAAAGTACCTGGAAGATGCAAACAGTTTAATCAGTGATCACTTCATTCTCTACAGAGAGGGACAGATGGGGGGCAGGAAGTGGTCTCCGTTTCAGACCTTGGTAGAGCAATCAGTGACTCTTGGGGGACAGCAGGGGCCAAACAACCATGAGTAGGCTGTCCAGTGTATGTTTGCTTGTGTGTGGACATGGTCCCTCACCCAGGATGATGATCAAGGTCTTCATAAGACTCATGGCAGTCTCCATTTGCTTTTTCTGTGTCGAGTGCTGGGATATCCCCTGGATCTTCTTCTGCACGTACAGGAAGATGCGCATGTAGATGATCACCATGATGGTAAAGGTGACCAGGTTGAGCACAGCCCAGAAGATCAGGTAGCTCTTCCTATACAAGGGCATCATGGTAGAGCAGTCCTCCAGGTCACACAGGCAGTTCCAGCCCATGCTGGGGATAAAGCCCATCGGCAGGGCCACCAGCCAGATGCCCAGGATGAGAAGCACCACCCGGCAATTGGACATCTTGCTGTGGAGCTGCATGTTGAAGATGATCTGGTGCCTTTCCACTGCTAAGGCCAGCAGATTGACCACAGAGGCCGTCATGCTTATGTTGACCAGGCCCTGCCGCACAAACCATTGGGCTTTGGTCATCTTTATAAGCCAGGGGCCTGTGTAGATCATCAGGTAGAGGTAAGAGATTCCAGCAAACAGGTCAGCTGCAGCCAGGTTGCCCAGCAGGTAATAAATGGGGTAGTGGAAACCACGGTTGACGAAGATGGCCACCATGACCAGAGTGTTGCCAAAGAAAATGAAGGCGCAGACAGTGAAGCTCAGGCTAATCACCAGCAGGTTTTGTGAAGTCCATGTGTCACTAATGTGTTTCTCACTGTGGTTGTAGAAGAACTCCACTGACCGGTTGCAGTAGCATCCAGGTGCATCATCGCCTACAATATCTATGCACATTGCTGCCAAGGGGGAGGAGGGGAGCACAAGAGACACATGTGAAGGGCTGGCAATCAGCTGTTGGGTGCGAGGATGCTGGCAGTTAAGGTCAGCGGAACAAGCTAGATGCTCGCCATCTTGGTGGCAAAGACGTTCTGCTCAGCAACCAGGCTTGATTGCATTGATTACATTAGGAAAACTGGACATCGCAGCAAAATCAATTTTTACATTTTACCCACAGTACAGGGAAACATGATGTGTCTTGCCCATTTTCTCATGCCATCCAGCATGGAAGGCATGAAGGACCTGAAAGTTGAGTGGGATGTCTTCAATCTGTTTGCCACTTCTCCCTGGTCGGTGCCTACTGCCAGGAAGTTAACCCTACTATTCTCCTAGCCTCACGTATGCATCAGTTATCCTAGGTGGGTGGCAACCATAAAACACCCTCAAACAATTATTTATCATGCAGTTTGTTTCCTTACCTCTTGGTTACCTTGTTAGGCCCGTGAGGTTAGTCATGAGCCACGTCAAAGCTACACTTCCCATCTCATTAGACCCCTCCAGTTTGCTTACTGCCCCAAGCGGTCAACTTACGACGCCATATCCGCTGCACTCCACCTGGAAAAAAGAGACTGTCATGTGCGGATGCATCGACTTCAACTCTGCGTTTAACACCATCATTCCTCAGAGATTGTCACTTAAGCTGAGGGGTCTGGGCCTCAGCACCCTCCTGGTAAACTGGATCTTGGACTTCCTGACTGGCAGGCCACAGTCAGTCCGGAGCGGCAAAAACACCTCCAGCACCATCACGCTCAGCACAGGGGCACTGCAGGGACGCGTTCTCAGTCCTCAGCTCTTCATGCCACTCTACCCATGACAGCTCAGCGGAATTCAGCTCAAACCAGATCAAGTTTGCAGAACATGTGGTGGGAATTATCAAGTACAACAGAGGAAGTGGCAAAAGTAGCAGAGTGGTGCATGAACAGCAATCTCTCTCGGCATGTTGATAAAACTAAAGAGATGATAATGGACTTCAGGAGATCCAGCACAGCTCACCCACCTCTCACCATTGACGGCATGGTTGTAGAGAGGGTCAGTAACACCAAGTTCCTGGGCATCCACATTACAGACGACCTCTCTTGGTCCCTCAACTCCACCTCCATAGCCAAGAGGACTCAGCAGCATCAGCACTTCTTGCGGAGACTATAGAGAGCGAGGCTCCCACCACCAGTCCTCAGCACATTCTATACAAGCATCATGGAAAGTCTGCTCTCTAGCTGCATCACTGTCTGCTACGGGAGCTGTATCGTGTCAGACTGCAGTGTACTACATCGAATCGTGAGAGCAGCAGAGAAAATCATTGGTGCGCCCCAACCCCCCTCGGAAGTCATCTACCGGACCCACTGCTACAACAGAGCCAGAAATACAGAAGGACCACTCCCATCCAATACATGGACTGTTCTCTCTATTACTGACTGACAAACAGTACCGAAGCTTCTGCTCTGCCTCTGCTAGGCTGTGCATCAGCTTCATACCACAGGCCATCAGAGCACTTAATGCACAGAAATACCTCCTCTGCTCAGTCTACCCCTACTCATGTCCTTGACACTTGTTACAATATGCTGTGACCTCACATTGCACAGTTACATTATTCTGTTGTGTTGTCTATGTATTGTATAGTACTGTCTATTTATCGTATTGCTCATGTCACACCTCACACTTTGTTGCTCTTAAATTTGCCGCAGTTGCCAAGAGGTGCTTCGGCCCAGGAATGGTCCAATGGAATAATTATATGCTTCATAGCATGCTCATAATACTTCCAAAACTTACTGGTAGCGCTGTGCCCCCCCCCCCCTTACCCAAGCTTTCATGGGCCAGTTTAATTGCCAGCAACCCACCCCCCCCAGTCGACAAGTTTCCACCTCCGTGTCTGACAACATGCCAAAAAACCATAAACTTAAGGTAGTGTTTTCTGGGCAACTTTCAAACGACATTTGCTTGAACATACTTAACCATTAAAACATCTAATATAACAACAAAATCTTTATAATTACAAAGACCACAGCCTAACCAGCTGCAAATGGGTAAATTAAAAAAAACTCAGAGTAAATATATAGCTAAGAAAAACAAGTCTTAAAGCTGACACTACTAAAGCAAACTTGGATTTCCATCTTCAGCTGATAAGATCTAACCTCTACATTTACAGCACTAAAATATGCATACATTTGTGTATACAAAAACAGCTTCAAACCAATAAACTAGTAGTTTCTTACCAATAAATGGGATTTATTAGTGCCGTTATCCCATCAGTGCAAATGTGTCACTGTTTTTCAAACAGATGTTCTGGGTTTCACAACTTCCTCCTGACACCAGTGGTCGGCAGCCCTTAAACCTGGCTGGTGGTTGTCCCACCCTCTGGCACAAAACAATTGGTTGATTATGTACACACCCTCTATGGAACCATTGGTCAGACAGCTTCTCAATCATCATCCTGAACATGTGGCAGTGGTGCCACACCACCACAACGACCACAGATGGAGCAACAGCTCGCATGATAAGTGTAACCTTTTTTTTTTTCCCCAACATGATTTAAGTACAGACCAATCCATGCAGGTCTGATGAACTCCCAGGATCAATTTCATTGGCCAACATTATGAGAGTGCGGATTGGCCAAACAATCACTGAATCAATCTATAGCGCAAATGTGTCTCAGTCCTACATTCATCTCTGATGTGACGGAAGGCCAGAATTCCTCCTGACATAAAAGGCTACGCCAGTTGAGAATTGCTAAATTCAGCAAAAAATATTACATTAGATCAGACACAGAAAATAGGCTTAGCTCAGGGTTCAGTTTGGGATTCATTAGGTGATTATTATCATTATGTTATGTAACAATAATTTGCTTTCTTTAACCACCAGATCCAGTGATATCAGTCAGACTTGCAAATTCAGGTGACAAGATATAGTCGCTATTACTAGTTAATGGAATTACCTCATAAAAATTCCTCACTTGTTAATGTGCTGTACATACTTAGTATAAGTAAAAATAAAATTTTCACCATATAGTAAATTTTACTCCACAACAGGCAGCTGTGGTATGGTGCCTGTCAGAAGCATATATAATGATGAAATGGTAAATCACTCTTCAAGACAATCTGCATCTGCAACCTAATATTCAGATATTTGACAATATAGTGTGTTAGACCTACACCATTATATAGTGCCCTCCAAAGTTATTGTCACCTTTGTTAGAAGATGAAAAGGAAATCTTTGTTATAGGGATGAAATAATATGCATATATGCAATATATAATATATAATAATATGCAATTCATATGTTCAGGGGCGCTGCTAAGGATTTTGGGCCCCATGAAAAGAATCTTGACAGGGCCCCCAACACAGCTTATTGGGGGCTTCTCTGGGCCCCCTCTCAGTCATGGGCCCCGAGAATCGTCATCGTTTACCCCCCCCTTTACAGCGCCCCTGCATATGCTTGGTACAACCTGAAGCCAAAGGAAGTGAAAAAATGGAAATGAAAGTGAGAGAAAGCATTATTTGAGAAACTCACGAGAGTAACTAGTCAACTTTTCATCTGGTGACACTCATATCTTTAAATGCTGATTAACAGAGAACGGTTAAGTTTTTTTGTCTGCTGCAGTTCGTGGTTTGTGCTTAAGTTGTTTGGGGGGAAAACGGCCCCTTTGTCATGTCAGCGACCCTCGACCTGTGTGGCTTTGGATGCGCTGCTGCCCCCTGCAGGCTAGAGGACTACACTCAGGAAAAGTGGCTGGCAGGCCTCAGTGTAAGAACATAAGAAATATATACAAACGAGAGGAGGCCATTCGGCCCATCAAGCTCGTTTGGGGAGAACTTAACTAATAGCTAAGAGTTGTTAAAAAAATTCTAGGTGTGGTCTTACCAGAGAATTGTATAATTAGCATTACCTCCCTTGATTTAAACTCCACACACCTAGAGATGTAGCCCAACATCCTATTGGCCTTTTTAATTACTTCCCCACACTGGCCAGAGTGGGACATGGAAGCATCAACATACACACCGAGGTCATTCTCATAATCAGCTACCTACTCCGTGTGCAGTGATAGGAGAAATAAGACTTTCCTATTTACAGTGTGCAGGTTGTGTCTATGTGTATTAGCCTCACCTTAATATTAATGAGGGTGTTTTCCCCATATTTCTAGGATGCATGAGCTGCATGCTGGTTGCCTATGACTGGGGTGGGATGCCGGCCTGGTACCTGGGATGATATGGTGTAGCCTCTCATCATGAACGCCCCGCACCCTGCCTCCTGGCTAGGTAACGCCATTGGCGATTTGGGATGGTGCCAGAGGCAGACGTGGTCCGTGAGATGTGTAACCGCGCGAGACTGAAGATGGAGGCACCTCTTTATGTTTGACCATGTTTGTGTGACAGTCTGGCCTTGGTTTCTGTTACAGTACCAGGAAAAAGTCAAAGGAAACATTATCTTGGCATTAGGTGTATATTTGCTCAGAAAAAGAAAACAGTTTAACTTTAGAACATGCACAAAATAAGAGCATCTCAATAAAATTTGACAGGGATTTTTTCTGCTCTTCAAAAAGCTACTGATGGCTTGTTGGATTGCTAGATGAACACTGCTTCAAGTTCCAAATCTGAAATGAAATGAAAATGCATTTCATTTGATTGTGCATGTAGCTGATCTTACCTTCAGACCAATCAGTGCTTCCTGTATCCCTGTGACACGCCCCATCTGTACCTTCCTGTGTCCCTGTGCCACACCCCCTCTGTACCTTCCGGTGTCCCTGTGACACCCTTTCTGTACCTTCCTGTGTCCCTGTGCCACACCCCCACTGTAGCTTCCTGTGTCTCTGTGCCACACCCCCTCTGTACCTTCCTGTGTCCCTGTGACACATCCTCTCTGCCTGACACCTTTACCGTCCCGCCTGCATACAGCTGGTACGCAGTCTGTTCTGCGGACGCCATTTGGGGATCAGGAACAGGGCGCGGCAGCTGACGGCGGAGCAGCTCGAGGGATACCTGTACCGCCTGTCCCAGCCTGGGGGGCTCACGCCTCCACTTCACTACTACCGCGCGCTGCTCAGGTTAGAGGAGTGGATCTCGAATGCCGATAGGGTGTGTGCGCGTACGGTGGGGGGGTTGGGTGGTGAGTGGTCACACTCAGGTCCTGCTGAGCCAGGGCTCCAGTGGGTTTGATTTACTGTGCTGATTGTGCCCCTGGACATTTTCACGGCTCCCCAATATTGCAGCCCCGAAACTGGTATTTCCTGAATTCAGGGTGCAGTCCATGTACAAAAACAGAAGTCATAGTTATTACTAATTTAGGAGAATTCAGAGCAGAAAGCCATAAGAGTAATGACTCCATAGCCCCGCCCCCACATTTCGGTTACCACGGCGATCTT
>JAODKK010000043.1:13911171-13924539 GCA_026774405.1 Petrocephalus microphthalmus | reverse complement strand
TCATACGGAATTCCTATCATACGAACGACACGAAATGCCGCTTATTTAGTGTAGGGTCACGTGGTGCCTGCGGCCCAGTAGACAGGAACGTACCCTGGATGGGATGCACTCCCACACGTCGACACAGAACATTAATGTGAGCAATTTAGAAATTGCCTAATAATACCAAATTACTTTATTACTTCATATTTTGACCAGCATACCTTTGTTTTACATTACTTCACTCTCGCCCAGAATAACTTATAGGGGATTTAGCAATAAAATCACATTAAAACACAGTTATAGCATTCAACAAAACATTTAATAAAATAAGTAAATAAGTAACCGGGCCATAGTGGACGGTTTTAAGTGGCAGTTATGACTAAAGGGTCGTAAGGCAATCTTTTCTGTTACACTGACGTCCATCTCGCTTCTGGTTGTTTCTTATTTTAGGTGGCTAGTTTCCGGTTTGCTTTTGGTTCCTCAAATTCGTGTCCGAATCTAATAATAAAGGTATGTATTTCTAAACCATGCTAATCGCTTAGCCAAACCAATTAAGGTTATGTTTTTTTGCATTATTGCGTCTGCCGGGCCTGTTCTACCAATTCTTTATACGTGAGGGAATTCAAGACTGAAAGAAGACGTCGCGACCAGAAGTAGGTGCAAATGTTGTCTTTTGCATAATAATCAAATTGTATTACGGACTGCTTTTTTTTCTTTCTTAAATAACATCCTGCTGTTTATAAATAGTGTAACACAGGGTACCTACAGGGGAAACAGGCCCTCGACTTACCCACTAATGCAGGGGTGTCCAATCTTATCCGCGAAGGGCCGCTGTTTATGCAGGTTTTCGCTGCAACTCCCTAATTAGATTACTAATTAGAGGACTGATTGGCTGAAGAGACCTCACACCTGGGTTTGAACAGCTGACGTGAAAAGGTTATCCGGAGAACCTGCATACACACCGGCCCTTTGCGGAGAAGATTAGACACCCCCCTGCACTACTGGCACCAAGTAACTTCTTATTGGCCATTAGAGCAGTGTTTCCAAGCCTGGTCCACGTTTTTGCTCCCTCCCAGCTTCTGGTAGAAGCAAAAACATGGACTGTCATACCTCTCAGTGACGCCTCAGTCACTTCCACGAGTAAAAAGAACCGCCCCTAGTTTGGTTTAAGAATTTAAGAAGAATTGCGCTGCTTAGAATATCCTCAGACTAATCTGGAAATAGTCTACACCTGGGATTGCACTGAGGAAGGCAACCTGCACAGCCGTACCATTATTTGCTGAATTTGCATGATCACGATTCCTGATTCTATCTCAGTAACCATTCAAATCCACTTTACAAAATATAATCAAAGGCAAGGTGTTAAAATGAAGTATTCTCTGTATGTCATAGTACATCAGGATACTACATGACACAAATGAATGAGTATAAAGTCTTTTTAATAATGGAATTTATATCTCAAGATGAACAGGCTCAGCTGGGAACCAAGTACAATTATAGTTAAAAAATAAAAAATAAAAACTTACAACACGTCACAAGTCTTTTTTTTTTTCTTGTAACAGCATAAATTTGACTCAAACTACACATCTAGGAAATATGCCCAGGGTCCCTGGAAGGTTTGAGCACATATATTAGGTAACGCCTACCTATGATGTCACTTCCTGTCTACAGTAGGCTGTTCTGTTAACAGTTCAGCCAGTGTACTCTGCCTTCTTTATATAGGCTGGGCCATCCCTTCAGTCTACGTGAGATATATTTGCCACGCCCCTTCTCAGTATTTGCCATCTTTGGGGACAGAATACATGTGTCCAGTTCTGTATTCCCGTGTGAGAGTCTCTGTATTTTTATATATTTTTGCCAGTAGGATGAAAGTGATTAATCCCTCCTCCCCCCCCCCCCCCACCCGACTCCAGCTTGCACCATAAGTCCATTTCCCCTCACACAAACTGGACCTGCTCTCCCTCTTCCGAGTCGTTACGTTTCAGCTTCAGTCCAGACAGGATCTTTTGGGCGGTCCGCTCATCCGCTGGGTGCCTCTTGATTTGTTGATTTGAGTCCCGCCCCAAGTCTCCTGGCTTGTTATTGGACTGATTGCTGTTCAGTTTGGTCAATGAATGTCTGTTCTCCTTAG
Organism: Petrocephalus microphthalmus; assembly: GCA_026774405.1. Classification (NCBI taxonomy): domain Eukaryota; kingdom Metazoa; phylum Chordata; class Actinopteri; order Osteoglossiformes; family Mormyridae; genus Petrocephalus; species Petrocephalus microphthalmus. The sequence continues at coordinate 13,922,426 of JAODKK010000043.1, read as the reverse complement.
AGTCCACTTGCCCAGAGTCGCCCAGCGTGTCGTTAGACGCATCTGGCCCCGCCTCATGCTTGACTGGGGAGAGGTGTGAGTGAGCCTGGAGGCTGGGGGCCTGTCCGGCTTTGTTGAGCAGCCGCGCCGTCTCAGGGGTGATCTCCAGCCTCCGCCGGCTGTGCCTCATGACTCCATGCTCTGGAGACGAGCTGCGGCTGCTGTCGGTGCTCCTGGGCTGGCCCGTCTCCCCGCTCTCCCGGCCCGCGCCCCTCTCCTCCCCCGCTGCCTGACTCATCCGCAGGACCGCGGCACGCAGGTGAGCACCAATCGCAGAGGGAGGGAGCTGGTACTTGATTGGCTGCCGGCTGGAGTGCTCCGGAGGCTGCCCGGGGAGGGCGTCCGGGGCCGGGGCCGGGTCGCTTGGGGACGGGGTCGCCGACATCCTCAGAGCCAGGACTGGGGAGGGATGGAGAGGAATGGTGTGCCAGGTTCAGGGAGAGAGTGAAGGAGCGCAAGGACCAGAAACAAGCACGTGACTAATGAAAAGGAGAAGGAAAGGTGCCACGATTTGTTGGCACTCTTTGGCTCACTGTATCCCCTTTAAAGACTGCTGAATGACAGACAGACCAAAGATATACCCAGCAAGCAGGCCTCTCCAGCAACCTCCTACCTCGCCTCTCAGAAATAAATGCCCGCCTCTCCTAGCCTACAAGCCCCGCCTACCTGCTCCCTCATTGGTCTCAGGGCTGAGCTGGTCCACCGCCTCATTGGACGAAGACTTGTCCGATATATAGCCCTCACTCGAGTCTCTCTTGAGCGTGTGATTCTGTCAGAAAGACACAAAGCCTGGATAACCATGGCGAACACTACGGTGCTGGCCACTTTATGGCTAGGGCTATGTAGACACCATTTAGAAATGGTTATAGAGACTCAATAGAGGTTTATCAGGGGTAAAATTATAGTGGACTCCATTATTATTATTATTATTATTATTATTATTATTATGGGGCTGGGGCAAGGTATTACTGCACCTACACTCTGATCTAGAACACCATGTTACTCTCCCAGTGAGACAATGGGCAGTGGGTCCATCCCTTGTGCATGTGTCTGCATATAAATGAATTAAAAAGCCCAGCTACAGTTTCCAGAACCAGAGGTGGACCGTGCTGAGTGGCCTGCAGGCGAAAGATGGAGAGAAGTAGGAGCAACAGCTTGGCCCCGGGCAAGCAGCAAGGCGACAGGGCCTAATGGCGCTAAGCGGCGCTAATCCGCGCTAATCCACCAAGCTCTCCGCTACCTCCCAAGCCGCAAGTGATGGAGAGGAAAAGGACGGCTCCAGAGCACGCGAGTCTCAAAGACGAGATTATTATTATTGTCTGTCGGGTGACACCTCAAATCAATCAGCTAGTAACCAGATGGTAACCAGTACTTACCTTAATCGGGGGGAGGTCGATAGAGCTAAAGAGCAGGACGTGTGTGTATCATTAAGCGATGCTTGGGCTGGAATCAGCAGTATAGTGGTTCAGGCTTGTGACTCTTATAGGTTCAAAAGCCAAGAAGGTCTATGCTGTTGTACCATTAAATGAGGTACTTAAGCTGAATTGCTCCAAAGGTATCTCCAGCCATGTAAGTCGGTGTGAATAAAGTGGGCCTTTGTTGCCATAGTCAGTATCTCACCTCTAAGGACCGCGGTCGTTCCTGGGCCGAGGGCTTTGCGTCCTGGGGAGCGCTGTTATGCAAGGGGGCGGAGGTCACGACTGGAGTTTCGGGGAGGGATGTGGACGTGGGAGGCTGAGGGCTGACCCCCGATTGGGAGTTGAAGACCTGGTGGTGGTGCGAGATGAGGAACTCCACGATCTGGGACTGGGAGTTGGTCATCGAGGTCATCTCGCTCATGTCCCCGGGGTCCAGGGGGCCCAGGAGGGTGGGGCCAAACACGATGCCCAGGTTGGCGGGGGGCATCTTGTTTTCCTCATCATGTTCTGCTATCCTTTTGGGGGGGGGGGCAAAAATGTATGAGTGTCAGCCCCAGCCTTAAGAAATTATTTTCTTTTGGTTTTAAGATGTTTATAGAAAGTCCTGGGATGCTTGCTCAATACAATAAAAATATTGTAAATTTATTGGTTTTATAAAAAAATTATTACTTTATTCATTTCTCTAAAAATATATGTTACATTAGTAAAACATACATTTCATTTATTACAGTAGTAGTAAACTGAAACCCAAATTATAGTTCGAAAAGAGCTGTTTTGAGTTCATTGGCAACAGTTTCATTAGGTGCTTTTAATTTGTAACACCTTTGCAATAACATATAATGCCAACTTATATTTAGTACTCCTTTGGGGTCCAATGGCTATAATTTCAATTAAAAGGAATTTGGGAAGCTCAGTACTGAATGAGTTCAATTATGACCCTGAACAAAAATGACATTTAATGAAAAGAAAATGTCTGTGCAGATTTGTAAAGTCAATTGACTTTTTTTTATGAAAACAATAAATTTGCAACATTTTCATAGAATTAATAATTGTTATTATTGTTATTATAAATATAAATTGGCATTATATGTTATATATTATATATATTATATAGGTGTGAGATCATGTGACTGGGTGTGTTACCTGTGCAGGTGTGTGATCATGTGATGTAGCGTGCTGTAGTTATAGCTGGGCAGTTTCTTTAGAAGCTCCTGTAGGCTCTGCATGACATTCTCTGCTGCCGTGGCAGTTTCTGGCGTTGGTTCCTTCTCGGCCAGGCCTTGGATGACCCGGCCCACCATGATGAAGTCATCATTCAGGTCACTGGTCATCAACGGCTCCGGAAGCTGGGGGCGCAGGGCATCCAGGCGCGGTTAAAAGCTACGGCAGCTCCTTAATTAGCATGTGGCTTCTTTAGCCGCCCTCTTACCTCCTTGAAGAAGTGCTTGAGGACGGACGTGATGTCATGGGGCGAGACGTCGGAGAGGTCGACCTGGTCCTTCTGCGTCTCGAAGGCCTGGCAGAGCTTCTGGATGCGAGGTTTGGAGCCGCTGACGCGATACACACCCTGACACATGGCAATGAGGCCCGTGAGGCCAACTTAATAATAATGTGGCTCCAATTAACCAATTAACACGCAGTTAGATTAAATAAATCTCATCTATCCTAGTGGGAAAATCTTGGAAACTTTTAGGCTGCATGTGGTGTCTAAATGGAGATGCTGGAGATTGAACCCAGGACTTCATACAGGAAAAGCATGTGTTCTACCACAGAGCTACATCTCTACATCTTCCTCAGCACGCCAAGGAGTGTTTTCTCTCTACCCACAGACACTCTGCTAGGCCACCCTGGGCATACCGAAATCCAGCTATCGCGGCACCCCCCCACCCCACCTCCACCGCAAAAACATAGCAAGCAGGAGGCAGAGCAACAACTGCAGTCAGGTTACAGTTATTTTGCATCGCCATGGCAACAGACCATCACCCCGCCCCCATCCAGGTGGATTTCTGAATGAGAATTGTCCATTCTGGGTCATTTTTTCTAGTAAATTTGTTGTGCTTTTTCCAGGCCGTGGTACTTAAATGACTACACAGCTCATGCTACAATGAAAGGCTCATTGTCTGTGATTCCTAGAAGGAAGCCAAGCTGTTTGAGAGTCACAGAAAACCCCAGCCCTAGCAGACAGCTCCCCAACCGCACGGCCCTTACCTGCACCGTCAGCGCCCGGCTCTCAATCTCCGTCGTACAGCGCCGCACGAGGAAAGGCACCTCCCCCGAGCCGTCACTTTGGACCAAGGAGAATTTGACCCCGAACACTGAGCCCTTCTTGTGATCGCACTCCGCCTGGCACACCTCCAGGCACTTCCTGTGCACTACCAGGCCGCACTAGCGGAGCAAAGAGGATTATGGGTACACCGTCAGAGGACATGCATATCCCTGCTCCTCACCCTCCCCCTCCTGCCCTCCTCTCCCGCTCACCTCTTCGCACTCCACGCCGTTCACCAGGATGTAGTTGTCGCACTGCTTGCACTTGGACATCTTGCTCTTTGTCTTCTTGAGCCGGTGTGTCAGCGCGGCTCTGGATGGCGTGCGCATTTTGGGCCCCAGTGTCCCATTGCCATCTTCTGCGGGATCTGAGCCAGAGGGTACAGGACGCATGTCAATGTACTAATCGCTATTAAATTTATTCAAGTCCAAATTATATTGTTATAATGTTATTTGAAATATATGATGTACTAAGTAATACTGAACTAACAGTCTTTTTTGCAGGGTACAGCACACGTAACGTATTCATATAAGCTTGCTTCATCCCACCGTATAAATGCGTATTCATTGGTGGATACCGCTGTCACTCACCCATTTCATATGAAATCCCTGGCTCCTTGTCCTCCAGGTCATCGGATGACATGGTGCCAGTGGAGGGTGCTTTCAGGAGCTTCCGGGCTGAGAAGCAGACGCCCACGCAAGTCATATCACCGGAAATGCTGCACCAGTGCTCATATAGGCTGGGCTATTAATGCCTGCCCATTGGCTAGCGAGGGCTTTTTGGGTGCTGCTAATTTCGCCTAAGTGCTGCCGGATATATGTGTGAGAGAGAGACCCTCACCTGGGCTGGTCAGAGACTCCATACTCCCCCCGATGCTATCAGAGTCGCTGCAGCCGGCCTTCCCTGGGGAGACACATCACATGACATATAACAAACACCGCTTCCCAACCAATCGGATGTGAGCATTGAATGGCCCCCGTCCTCACAGAATGGCCTCACTCACTGCTGTCCCCATGGCTGCCGGACCGTTCGTCTGAGTCAGGTCCTATGGGGTTGCTGGTCTTGCGTCGGCTGCTAGGGGGTGACCTGCGGGTGGAGAGCATGCATGTGTCTTAAGTTGACATCTACAGTTTACTTCTGCCATTTCCTTGACACAGCCTACAATGCATTGTGGGAAATAGTCCCACTCCACCACCTGCCATCACTATCTCAATTACAATAGGCCACACCTGCAGTGAAGCTTACCCAGTGCCTTCCATGGCCTTCAACTAGAATTGAAATAACTGGTTTTATTTTGCAATGCTGAAGGACCTCCTTTTTTTGGCAATACAGCATCAATTTGTCTTGGCAATGGCAGATATCAGTCCAATATCCAGGGGGGCTTTGAGCCATCCCTCTTGCAGAGCAATGGCCAGGACAGTATGTGATGCTAGTGGAGGAAAATGTTTCCTGGCTCGCTCCTCCAAATTACCCAAAAGTGGTTCAGTAATATTCACACCTGGTGACTGTGCAGGTCATGGGAGACGTTCAGCTTCACTTTCATGTTCATCAAACCACTGTCACCAGTCTTGCTGAGTGTACTGGTGCATTATCACCTTGATATCTTCTTCAGGGTACAATGTTTGAACCACCGGGTGAACAAGGTCCTCCAGAATGGTTCAGTGGACCTTGGTAGTGATGTATCTAGAGCAAGTAGTGGGCCTAGAGTATGCCATAATACTACAGCCCAAACCGTCACTGATCCACCCCCGGGCTGCTCTCCGGGAACACATCAGCCAAGGTTCTTGATGGTGGCATGCTGACATTACCCTAGATACCATGGCTCTCAATACACCATAAAGACTTGCTGTCCTGGTCACAGATGTGCCAGTAAGACCAACAAATTGTCCTCTGATATGTCGCCCATTATGTTGTGTAGATTGCAATGTGCACTGAAGATTGGCCGACAGGCTGCTCATACAAAGGCGTAAACCTCAAGCACTATATCGGCCAGTGCCTTGGTTTCATTGTCCAGCCCCTGTATGTTCCTCTGATGCCAATGCTAGGGATCTGCCAAGCAGAGGTGGGTAATCCAGGTTCAAAGAGTAACAGTCCAGACCAGGACTTTGTTTCAACCAACCAGTTATGTATTATATATTATATATGAGTCTCAGTCACAGAGTACAAAACTAGCTGGTTGAAACAAAATTCTGGTCTGGATTATTCCTCTTTGGACCTGGATTACCTACCTCTGTTGCCAAGTCATACCCTTCTTCCTCCTGTGCCCTTATCCTGGGGCTGCCCACTCACCTCCTGCCCTGTGAGGCGAACTCCTGGAAGATGAAGTCCTGGAGAGGCTGAGGACGGCGCTGCTGCTTCAGGATGTAAGCCAGGTAGGGCTCGCCGGGCTCGTAGGGCCGGCAGGCCTGCTCCAGGCTGAAATAGCCCTGGGGGATGGTCTCTGTGTGCTGGCGCAGGTAGTAAAACATATTCACCGTGGCCTGGGTGCGGGAGGGAGGAATGAGGTGAGGGTTACACATCATGAATAAAGATGAGTATCGTCAGCCTAATGCTATCAGGTCGCCAGATGATTCTTCACGCAGCATTTGGACGCTTCGCAAGCTTTACTGTGGACTGTGCTGCTGATGTCTCCGAATGACACCTGAATGGCATGCTAAGCCCCGTCGTCCGTTCATACCGCGGTCCCCTAGGCTGTGACCGCGTCCCCCGCCCCGGTCCCCTGTGCTGTGCCCACCTCCTTCAGGACGGTGTCGCCCTGGTGGACGAGCTTGCGGATGTGAGCGATGATCTTCCCCTTCACCTTCTCCAGATGCTCCTGGTGAACGTTAGCATCGACCACACTCTGCTTGTACTGCATTTCCGCCTCCTTCATCTGACACGCACACACACACACACGGAAAAACACATGAACACACGCGAAACATGCACATTCACACGCATATACACTCAAACAGGCAAGTAAACAAACAAACCTAAATATACACGCATGTATAAATTACACAAATCTCGCGCAGGAACTCAAATACATACACTTACAGGCACACCGAAAGACAGGCATATATATTACCCAAACAAACACTAATGAGCACTTTGTTCAGGGATCTTAGAGGTTATCCAGGTGACAAGAGGAAAGCAGCGTGAAACGAATTTGGGAGGGTGCATCGAGGCAGAAAGGGTGGGATCTGTGCGCTCCAAATGCTCCCAGGTTCTCTTAGATACGTGATGCAGATTTGGTGACAATCAGCTACCCAAGAAGGCCTCGCACTCTCAGGAAGTGCACTCAATAGCCAAAACAAACGATCATTCTTGTTCCCACTTTTGCAGGCTCCTAACTGACCTTCTCTAAGGACCCAAACCAGAGAGCACCATCGAACATTACGTTCTCGATTTCTGAAGCCGTGCCTCTTTTGGACCCACGGTGGCTGAGCGCCCCCTGTGACATCACCATTACGGCTGCATTCTGCGTGTGGCGCTAAATGCAGTAGGATTGCTAAGTGTGCAGGTCATATCCAATAGCTTAAAGAGTGGGGGGGTTGGGAGGGGGGTGTCCCCTTATTGTTCTTCTGCGCCCCCTTGTGGGCGTCACAGGGGCGTGCCGTTCATTCGCCTGCCTTTGTCTGCGCCTCGTCCCGGGATTTCCGCCGCTTGTCCAGGGTCTTGTAGCCCATCTCCTCCTCGGCCTTGCTGCTCATGACCTTGGCCTTCTCCAGGTCCTCACAGCGCTGGATGTACTGCTGTCGGGCTTTCTTTAACGCTGACACCGCCTCGTGCTAGGGAAGGGGGGGGGGGGAGGCTGAGGTCATGGGCCAAACGTGCCGGCTCACATGTGCCTCCGGACGGGCCGCTCGCCCAAGCCTTACCATCTTCTTCTGCTCCTTCGCCCACTGCTCCTTGAACTCACGACGCCATTTGTCTATCTCGTTCTTCTTGGCTGCGAGGGCCTAGGAATGGAGGGAGGGAGGGAGGGAGGGAGGGAGAGAAAACGAAGATTAGCCGTGTCTATGTGACACTGGCATGCAGGAGCCAGGCCGTACCCGAGCCATACCGCTAGTTACAGCACAGTTCCAGCTCACTTCGGTTTTCCACTGCAGAAGGGTTGCCTTGGCAAAGACATTGCCGGGTTTGGAGGAGGACGGCGACGTAAACCGAAGAGACGCCTATTTACTATTTACCTGCCATACTATTACTATTAGCTTCCGGGATAGGCTCCGGACCCCCCGCGACCCTGAACAGGATAAGCGGGTTGGAAAATGGATGGATGGACTATTACTATTATTTTATTAGTTTTGTTAGCATCAGACGTTAGCAGAATTGGCATTTGCTTGTGTAAATTTGCAATCCATCCCATTCAGCTGTACTATAGTACTGTCTAGTAGGAGTAGGAGGTTGGAAATTTCCTAGTTATCGTGGGTTACATCACAATATTAATAATTTAATATATGCCCTTTTTCCTGACACTTTATTGACCCCGTGCTGGGAGATTCTCTCTTCGCCATCTTGTTCTCCGTGAGACACAGATGCATATATGGATGACAGCGAGCTTGGCAGCAAAGGGCAGCCACCTGCAGAGGCTCCCATGGAGATGCGGGTTAAGGGCCTTGCCTAAGGGCTCACAGACGTGGCCAGACTCTTATTATAAGCTGCAGGTTCTCTCTCTCGCCCCCTGTCGGTGAATACCTGGTAGCAACGCTGATGGAGATTCTCTCCAGTCCTTTTGGCTTCTTGGCTATTCTTCATGTCACGCTCCATAACCATGACGTAGAAGTACTGCAGAGGCATAGAATCCTAGCGGGGTCCCACATACACAGACACACAATTAAAGGTGAGGACAAGAAACATCCTAAAGTTTTCCAAATCCAATGAGAGGTGACCTAGAAGCTTTCTCAGGAAATGTAAACAATAAAATAGGAAAGAACGACCCTCAGTCTATAGTGGGAAGTTCACAGTTTCACTCTCTTGTGATGATTTTAAAGCAATCGTTTTGTCTACAGTCTATTGCTTTGGTTTATGGAGGAAAGTAGTGGGGAACCCACACAATCTTGGAGAAAGCATGGAATATCCATCCCAGCCGGGGTGAGACTTAAACCCTGGCAGGGAGTGGAAGAGAGATGGGTTCGAACCTGCTGGGAGATGCAGGATCTGGTTGCTTCCGCTGCCTTGGTGACATTCTTGGCAAACTCTTGCTCTGTGTGTGAAGAGGAACATGGTTATTGAGGTGGTGCAATAAGCAGTGACCCCGGTTGGGGGCACGGTGAGAGGGCTTAATCCGCCCCAGGAGCCGCAGAGAAAGCCACACCCCGGCAGCGTGATTAAGGAACTCAGGGGAAAGGTTTCTGTGCGACTTCCCGGACAGGAAGCTGATTCGCTTGTGCACACGCCCTGAGGTACCACAGAGGTGCCACTGCATACTGACACTGCATAATGCCCAATGCTGCTGAAACAGTGCAATAGGGGACTCAAATAGAGGGTTACTGCTTACTGACTATGGCTGTACACTGAGCACAGATCAGTGAGGGTTTGAGAGGGGAATCAGAACCTGAGGTATTATTCTGAGTGGCACAAGACCTGTCAAACCACAGTCAGACACATGGACAGATGGACAGACTGAAAGGACAGGTCCACAGTCAGATACATGGACAGATGGACAGACTGAAAGGACAGGTCCACAGTCAGACACATGGACAGATGGACAGACTGAAAGGACAGGTCCACAGTGAGACAGATGGACAGACTGAAAGGACAGGTCCACAGTCAGATACATGGACAGATGGACAGACTGAAAGGACAGGTCCACAGTGAGACAGATGGACAGACCGAAAGGACAGGTCCACAGTCAGACACATGGACGGATGGACAGACTGAAAGGACAGGTCCACAGTCAGACACATGGACAGACTGAAAGGACAGGTCCACAGTGAGACAGATGGACAGACTGAAAAGACAGGTCCACAATCAGACACATGGACAGATAGACAGACTGAAAGGACAGGTCCACAGTCAGACACATGGACAGATGGACAGACTGAAAAGACAGGTCCACAATCAGACACATGGACAGATAGACAGACTGAAAGGACAGGTCCACAATCAGACACATGGACAGATAGACAGACTGAAAGGACAGGTCCACAGTCAGACACATGGACAGATAGACGGACTGAAAGGACAGGTCCACAGTCAGACACATGGACAGATGGACAGACTGAAAGGACAGGTCCACAGTCAGATACATGGACAGGTGGACAGACTGAAAGGACAGGTCCACAGTCAGACACATGGACAGATAGACAGACTGAAAGGACAGGTCCACAGTCAGAGACATGGACAGATAGACGGACTGAAAAGACAGGTCCACAGTCAGACACATGGACAGATGGACAGAGCAAAGGCTGAGGCCCATACCCATGCTGAACCTCTTCTCCATCCAGGCGAGCAGATCCTTGGCATAGCGGCACCACATCTTGGCGTACTGCAGGGCCAGATCCACGCCACCCTCGCAACGGCAAAGCGCCGAGTCTGCAGCCGGGGCTGAGAAGGAATGTATTAGCATAACTGCGGGTCCTGCTCGTCCAACCCCTCACCCTCCCCACGTACACACACCCCTCAACGCAGATCCTAAAAGCCGTTTCCTTTCCAGGGCAGGGTTGCGTCTCACACGCCCATAGGGGCTCAGAAAACAATAAAGCGGTGTCCTCCAATCGCCAACAGAGGTAACTGCTGAGGATCCCACATGGTTAGCAGAATCAAAGCAATTGCTATGTTCCAGGGAGGAGAAAAAGCAGAGCAGAGTTGAGGAATGGAGGCTTAATCCTGTCTTTTCCTCGGTGCCAAGCGACAAGATGGGTCTGGGAAGCTCCCTGAGCCTCCTCCAGAAAGAACAGGCTGCTAAACGACACCGGCTTCTGAATGGCTTTGAGGAGGGAAATCCCCTCAGTGGCAGCAGTGACAGGCTGGGATCAGCACCGAGTCCTCGTCAGGATGCCTCGTCAGATAGCCAAACAAAAATTCATGCCCAGCTGCCCTATAGCGGATAGACAGAGGATCTGAAATAAGGCCAGGGGGCGGGCACTTGAGGAGCTGGCCTTGCTGATTGGCCAGTCGCCTCTTTCTTGACCACGGCCACTCTGTGCCTCCCACCTCTGGGCCCTGAGTGCTCTCCTGGTCACCAGGGAAATGACAAACTAACCAGTTGTTCCTCCAATGCCGCAACCGGAACAGAGAAGGACCACAGGGCGTCTACCGATGTGGCAGAGGCTGCAGGTGGGGCCACATTTAACCGGCCGCGACACAAGCCCGGATTGACTCCGCCCCTTGCTGCTTCCTTATTCATGCACCAATCAAATAGATAAATGCTCCTCCCTCCAGCTTTCTCCATGTTGGTTCTTAGTATTCAAACTAAAGTGCCACTTCTAATTTGAGCCGGCAGATGAGCTGGAAACTTACAAATAAAACTAATAAAACCGAGCTGATGTTCAGTTCCATCTGAGTGCCACCACACAGCATGTGTCTGGCGCAGCTGGGGGGGGGGTTTG
>JAODKK010000043.1:13791588-13807654 GCA_026774405.1 Petrocephalus microphthalmus | reverse complement strand
CCCCGGGGGGGGGCAGCGGGGGGGGGGGGGGGGGACATGGTGCTGGCGCTGTCCCCCAAAAAGCAGGAAAGTGCTCGGGCTACGGGGCGCGTGTTCGGTGGCGGCTAACAAATTAAGAATGATTAGTGTCTGGAGGTAAAAAAAATATATATAGAGAAAACAGAGTAAGAAACGGCTGGAGTGGCCTGGCATGCGGAGCAGAGAGTGCTGCATTGTGCCGAGTGACTCAGACTGGCAGAGACGGACAAGGACCTGGGACAGCCATGGGTAATTTAGCTCCAAGTACCATCGCTGCTACTATTGTTCCATCACTTATTGATTTTGCCAATAAAGAATGTTTTAGCCAGTTACCCTAGTGATAAGGGGTGTGTACTGGGGGGGCGGGGCCATGGGGGCACTGGCTGCAAGCTGATTGGTCCACTCCCCTGTCATTCACTAATTCAAAACATTTCATAGGATAGTGATAAGGTTGGCCCCTTTGTATGAGTTATGGAGCTTTTTATGCCCCCCACCTAAAAAAATCCTAGTACTGGCCAGCTAGTGATGCTCTCTCATGTCTGGCCAAGGGAGTGCAGCACGTCTGAGGGAGGTGAGGAGGAGAAAGTAGCAGGGAGGCAGGGAAGACACCGGGAAGCATTTTTTTTTTCATGTGGTTCGTCGTCTTGCCTGGGGAGGCCCAGGGGGGTTCAGTGGCGAGGTGTTCTCAATTGATTTTAGATTAGACAGAGAGGAGTGGGGGGGGCCGGCAGTGGGCGAGGGGGAGGGGGATCCATTAGCAGCTAGGTTGGGGGCTGAGAGAGCCGGGAGCCCGCCAACAAAACAGAGGGAGGTGGAGATGGACTGGGACAAAAGCGGAGGGTGGAGTGGCGCCTTGGGGGTGTTGTGCGGGAGGAAATTGGAGGACGGCGACGATGGAGAGGATGGAGGGGGAAAAGCCCTGAGAGGAAACAGCAGGAGAAAGGCACAGCTCCATGTAAATGTTCCCTTGCTCGTGTGCATATGAAATATCCAAAGCGGCAGGTCCTTATTTAGGGACCAACACATGCCCAGCAAGAAGAATCACTGCCTAACGTGCAACGACCAATAATAAAGGGAGGGACTTAGAATATGAATATTTTATAATATTTTTGTCAAGTATGAATTATCTGAGGTGATGTTACAGCCTGCTTTTCTGTTGTTCCTTTGCGCCTAAACTCATTTACCCCAAACGGAGGACGTTAGACGAAAGCCGCGGGGAGCCCAGAACTGGTCCCTGGGGAACTCCTGGATCGAGATTTAACCGCCTTTTCTGGTAGCTGCCTCGGAAATTAATAAAAGCAGAGTTTTTATAGCTACTGCCTGGAATATTAAGTCTATTTTTTGTCTAATCAAAACTTCCTGAGTGTGTAATCAAAAGATTTCTGAATGTCTAAGAGATATAAACAGATATCTGTTAAGGAATTAATAACCAAAACAATAACGCCACCATTTTAAAAGTAATACTGCTATCATGATCTTCCTACAGTATATCAGGACCGGAAGAATAATAAAACTGTCAAGTCCTCTCTGCGAAACGAAGGTTTCTGTGACTGACAGGCAATGAAGAACTAAGAAAGTGTAGGAATACCTTGGCTAAAGCAAGCAGAAATGCAATTCACTTCCCCTTCGGTTCCTCTGACGATTTTTACCCCCAACCTTGCCGAGGCCAGACGAGCTGGCGAGTAACCTGACTGGTCACGCTAAACTGCATGCTAAGCAGTGTGCCAAATCCTAAAAGTTCCACCCGTGTTCCTAGCGACTCAAGCACATTTCGGTCGGATTCCCGCACATCCAAATCACTGCCTCCACCTCACCTGACCGTTATTGACTTCTTACACTTCTCCTTCTCCTGGTCTAACAAGTCAAGTGGGCTTTATTGTTCTGCTATCCATATACAGGTATGCACTCTGAGAAAAAAGGGTTCTTGGGGGTGCTATATAGAACCATAGCGGTTCTAACCTTAGGAAATAGAACCATTGCCTTCAAAAAGGTTCTATTTCACGCCCGTGAGGATATATTTGAATTTCAATGGCCGTTTATGGAACCTCATTTTCTATATAGATCCTTTTGAGGGCGTCATATATGTACCAAGCTATAGAACCCTTAAATATTCAAAACTGAACCTTTCCTTTTAAGAGTGTAGGTGCATTCCCCCAAACCATGGTGTGACATACAAGCAGCAACTGACAGGGCGAGGGTTTTTACAGAGCTTAAAAGTGAAAAAACACAGGATAGTGCAAAAACAGGGGGTTGGACACAAGGGTTTATCTGCAAAGTGCAATGTGTATGTAAACAATGAGTAATATAGCAGCAGAGTAACGGTGAGGAATAAATATAGTATATAAATATAACATATTTATATATATAATATACTTAGAAATAGATACATAGTAAATAAAAGAAAATAAATAGATAAATAATAAATAACATAAATCAATTCCTTATTGTAACCCCAATCAAATGTGAACCTAAGGCAGGCTGTTACCACATTAAACGCTCTCGTGGAAACATCTGACCTCGGCAATGTTCCGGGAAAGCAATTGTGATTTTTTTTCCCCCAGCACCACAGCAGCAGATGAAGAGCAGAGAGTGATGTCTCAATAACGCCATAGTGACTGCAGCTGGGAGTGAGTGATAGGGGGTCAGGGGATGTGGGCTCATGGACTATTTAGCTCGTTAATACACTAATTATAACTAACGACTAATTGGTGAATTTGCAAAACGCATTTACAGCTGCTCAGGAAGGCTGGGGGAGCCCAAACTGCACGTAAAGCACATTCAGCGCTAATATTTTGGGCCTCAGAGATCATTAGAGTGAAAAAAGATTGGTCAGATGGGGACTGTAATTAAAAAAAAAAGAGTAAAATGTTATTCCTAAAACTGAAGGAAATCTAACTTTATGCAAACCTTATGCTTATGCAACCATCTGCAAACTTTCTGTTTATGTGACTCTCTTAACTTGTGTGTGTGCATGTGTGTGTGTGTCTGTTGTTTTCATGAATTATTTAGAGGCCATTTCCCCCCACCATCATTTATTTTTCTGATATCACTCCGCTTAGCCACTGAGCCGAATTCCTTCATCCAACATCTCATTGAGCTCATTACTGTCCTCCGCTGTTGATAACTTTGTCTGCTCTACAATTACGCAAATGTCCATGCAAGTTCAACCAGAGGTTTGCAGTGCCCTCTAGGTTCACAATCTCATATGTGGATGATCCCATGGGTCCCGCCCTCCACTTTCCTGATTGGCTCGTGTAAGGTGCGAGAAAGCTCCAATTGGCTAGCAAAACACTACAGACGGCCCAGAAGCAAAGAAGATGGGATGCCTGGTAGGGCAATATCCCAAGGGAATAGGGGGTGGGGCCAGTAGGAGATTACTACTCTTGCACGCAAACTCAACAGATGACTCATTCAGCATGTAAAAAAATAAAGGTGATTTGGAAGAACGGAGCCCAAACAGGATGGGCTGGTGCGATGCCTCCTGACATACGGAAATACTGGCACCAGAAGGTGTCGCTTTAAAAGGAAGAAAACAAGCATTATTGACAATGGCCCTCGGGTGACTCTGCACCCAGCCAGCTCTCCGCGCATCGCTACCTTCCCTGCCACTAATTTTCAGTCAGCCTGCTAACGATAGTAATCAGAAATAATTAGGTGCTGAGCGTCAAGTTCTCATCCCAATTATGACTCATTAGGCCTTTACAACGATGTCAGGACGTCCTCGGGCGGGCTGATGCCGGAGTGGGAGGCAGGCTTCGGGGGCCCGGTGTGGGCGGTGACGGTTGACACAGACCGTTTTTCCAAGATCCACCAGCCAATGAGTGCGACTCTCGCCGGCTGACAGTTGAAACGCGCGAGACGCCGGCATCGGTTCGAGCCTCATTACCGCCGTCTGCAGCAGGCGCTGTCCTCCGAAACACCTCTGTGACGCTTTCTTCTCCCTACAGCCCCTTCCAGCGTCTCGTGTCGTCTTCTCCTCCGTCTCACCCCGGGCTCCACACAGCATTTTTGCAAGCTCCTCTCAAATTAATGCGCAAATTCTACAGTGCTGGTGCAGGAGCCGATGGGATTTGCTGCCTCCAGGGATGCGGGTTCAAATCCTCCCCGGGGTGTAAGAACTTCCTGATTTTTTTTCCCTCCAATCACGTGATCGCTAGTGGACTGAAGGCCCACCAAGGCTAACATTGCTGGGCTATTTGCACTTCCTGTCAGTGTCACATGACCCTTGTTTGTATTGACGGAATTCCAGCTTCATTCAGTCTTGGTGTCGTTGACCTTTGACCTCCAGCAATTACATTTTAAACATTTATACATTCTAACAAACATATATTTTCAAAAGTGATGGTGCAATAAACCTACATGGCCGCCCCCAGAATTTTAAAGATAACTACAGCTAGTATGTGCCTACAAATA
The DNA here is from genome assembly GCA_026774405.1 of Petrocephalus microphthalmus. Taxonomy (NCBI): domain Eukaryota; kingdom Metazoa; phylum Chordata; class Actinopteri; order Osteoglossiformes; family Mormyridae; genus Petrocephalus; species Petrocephalus microphthalmus. The sequence goes on along the minus strand of JAODKK010000043.1, from coordinate 13,803,223 downwards.
AAGTAAAAATAGAAAAAAAAAATAATGACATTCATAGAATATTAATAAATAAATTTGCTTTGTTTCCTGAAAGATCATTGGAAAAAGCTCATTTTAAAAGACGACATTTCCCCATTAATTTAACCTTATGCGGCTAATGACTTGAGACAACTGAAATGTGTACGTTCGTGTGACAGACACAAGAGTATTGACATGGACGATTACCGCGGCGCTGTGAACGCTCGCCCGGCGCGCGGTGGAGGCGTTGTGCGATGCCCGTCGACGCGTGAGGCAGGCACATGCTACCTGCCGCGATGTAACGATGTCGTCTGTTGGCTGCCGTGGAGTAAATATGTCACCTGTTATGTAAGATCACACAAGGCAGGTACCTGTTATTTGTCAGGGTGTAACGGATGTCCCTCTGTCACCGAAGGGGGCAGCTATGCTGTCACAGGGTACAACTGACACCCTTCCGGTACGTACCTATTGGGGGGGGGGGGTCACGTGTTTGCGCAGGGGCTTTGTAAAAACGGGAAAGTTAAGACGATTCCAAGGGCCCGTGTGTGACAGGGGTCTTAAAAAAATTGGGATTGGTCTGATTGGTTGGGGCATGCTTTCATGCTTTTATGGGGCCTAAAATGTCTAGCGGAGCCCCTGCGTGTGCATCCCCTGCCCCCCTTGCCCCTCTAGGCTTCCAGCCTCACCTCCTCCCAACCCCACCTTTGTTCGAACGCCATCTCTGTTTTACTGGCATGAGAGAAAGAAAAAAAAAAGAAACATTTCTGTGTGTGATCTGTATTTCCATATGCTGTCAGGGGCGCGGGAGAGAGTGGGTAATTGGGCTGAATGTGGACACTGGGAGGGGGAGGGGGCGGGGGATAGGGAGGGACAGAGAAGAGGGAGAGAAAGCCATTTAAAAAGAGGGCAATTACTGCCTTTTTCTCTCTTCATCACCACTTGCTTTTTTTTTACAATCACGCCATCCTGCTCTCATCCACTTGTATGCCTATTATGTGCAAAAACACACCTTGTCCAGCTTCTGCTTTCACAGCCTAGCTGTGCTCTCTCTCTCTCTCTCTCTCTCTCTCTCCCCCCTCTCGCCATTTCTCTCATTCCTCTCCTCTTCCTTTCCTCCGACTCCTTCCATCCGTCCTTCCCCCGTCGCCTTCCCTCCGTCCTCTCTCGCCCCTCCTCATACGTATGCCACGGCCGTCACTCGCCCTGCGCGGACCTCCCCGTCACCCGCGGCACGCCGCTAATGCGCCAATTAGCCGAGCGGGCAGATAATAGACTGAGAGAAGGAGAAGGCGAAGAGGGGGAGAGAAAGAGAGAGCGGAGGAAAGTGCGAGTGAAAGACAAGGAGTGAAGCGAGTGAGGGATAAATAAAATGAGATTAAAGGGGAAGGGGGAGGAGGGAGAAAGGAAAATGACAGAAAAGAGTAGAAAAGAAAGAGAGGGACCCAGAGAGAGAGAGAGAAAAAACAGAGAATCTCCCTGTGCATTCGATAAGTTTCTATGCTTCAGGTGCGATGGGGAAGGCGTTGAAGTTTGACTTAAAAAGCACCATCTGGGAATCGTGTCCCGCAAGGCCGTGGCACGAACCCATAACCTGTTGCTGAAAAATGTAAATATAGCATAGAAGCATAAACATCGAGCGTGCCGAAGAGGGCCAGAAGATTATGAACGACGGCTGCTTTACGGGAACGTCGATACCAACGTGGGATCCCCTGAAGTACATCGGCACGGATGCCACGTGGATGTGTTTAAATGTCGGGGGAAAAATATTGGCGTGATTGTAACGAGCGCCTGAGCTATAGCGGGCTGGCGAGGGGCTGCCAGAGTCTATATTTACATTTAAATGAGAGTTTATTCATTTGGCTGACCTACATGGGCGCCGCGGCTATGTCATGTTATAAATGAAAGGCCGGCGGCATGGTGCCTGTGCGTGAGAGGTGCGTACGCGATGCCCCCCCGCCCCACTCCCCGCGTTACGTCGATGGAGACGCCGTAGATTGATGGTCCCGGGGGGGGGGGATGTTATTTACGCAAGACCGCGTACGAGCTAAAGGTGGCTACGCAGCCTCGAGGCGCGTTGACACGGGCACGCGAGGAATACAGAAACGCGACAGGAGTGACGTCCACGAATTCCCCCCCACCCAAACCTCCCCGGAGGTGTAATTGCTTATTGACTCTGCACGGCACTAGAAGCCGGTATGACCGGAGAGGTTTAACCTCACGACCAGAAATGGGGTCACATCACAGGGGCCCCCGGTGTGCAAGGGAGTCAGAGCCCCCTCCCTCCGCCCCCCCCCACAGGGTAAACACTTTCCCCAGCTCGTGACGGTCCGAGGAAACAGGCAGGAAATTTAATTTTGAAAATTATTTGTCACGGTTCCCCTTCGCTTTCAGATGGCTCTGCTTTTTTTTCCTGTGTAATGTTGGGAGTCGCGATATTAAAACAGGGCTCGGACATGGAGCCAATGACTCCCCCCAGTTAATACTCAAGCCCCAAAATCACTTTGAACACCCCACCCCCCCTCACTTTCAGTGTTCTTCCTACATCCTGTGTGTCTGTTTGCCTGAGATGTCTTATTGTACTTCCCAAACTTCATTGTCTCCGGTACCCTTTCCGCCAGTTTATGGGAGAATTAGGGAGTGTCAGCTGGCACCGAGAGACAATACTTAATAAATAGGTTCCTTATTGGGTTTTCCTTGCCTGTCATGTTGAAATTTGTGAGCACAGTGTCTTCCTCGGAGGCCCACTCCTTTCCCTGCTTTTTCACTGTTGGTCGCCGGTCACAATTTTTTGGGGCCAGCTTCCCTGTCTCCAATTTTGAGCGCAGCATCACCTGGCACGTTGGCATTGAGGACATGTCTCGCAGAAAAACCTAGCTGTTGACTGACAGATGACTTAAGTGAGTCCTTGGGTAATCCTGAGGGGCGGCCCCACCCAGCCTAACGTCGGTGACGCATGGTTAATACCCGGGATCGCCGTGTTGTCAGGACCAAACTCTGCCGTTGACAGGGTGACCTTTTAAAATGCCTTGAATTTCTGTAATCCACTGAAACCCCCACCCCCTCACCCTTTCCCCAAGCGAGGGGGTTCCTGTCTTGGAAATGTAATCTCTCGGAAGGTGAGGACACCGAAGGGAGAGGTTGTCATGGGGGACAAAATGGTTGGCTTTGTTCCTCGGACGTGCCGCGCTTCCCTGCCCGCCGCGTTCCGTGCCGACTCCGGAGGAAGTCCCTGAGGATCCCGACCACCGGCCCAGCCCGTCTCCGTGAGTTGTGACAAGTTCCGAGGACTGTAGGCGTTTCTCAGCTTATGCGGCTGTGCTGGAAGCCAATTAACCCTGGAACGTGGGTTTGCCGGGGGCGCGCGCGGGAGGGGGGGGGATCGTAACACTTCTTTAAGCAGGACCATTACTCCCATTGTCAGCTTCTCCTAGTTTAATCAGGATGAGCCGCAGGAGAAGCTGGGATGGTGGGGGCGGGGGCTGGTAGCTACTTCCTGTGCGCTTCCTGTCGCCAGGGGCTGTCCTGGCATCACCGGTGAAACGGGCGGCGGCACCAGGCGCCGTGAGCCCTGGCCCTTCTCCCGGCTCCAAGCCACAGCAGATGACCATCCTGGGGTGGGCTCAAGGCGCAGCCAGGTCCTGCTTAATACTGTAATTGCCTGACTGCTGGGGGGGGCAGCGTGTGGGCAGAACGTGGCTAGATAAGAACCACAGAGACCCGCGCAGTGGTCCAGACGCGCGGGGGGGGATGCTGTCGCCCCGTCCTTGAATGGGATACTTCTCCTGTCGGAGCCAGACGACGGGAGCCTTCAAATGGGATAGTGGATGTAAGACTCTGCTCTTGCATTTGTGGGTAATGGATTCAGATGTCGGCCTATTCATTTGGATGAAATGAATTTGAATTAGTCCTTTCACAGTCTGCTTGCCCTAATCAGCGCTCTGTTTCCCTGTTTTTTTCCTTCTTCTTCTTTTTAACCCTGCCTTCCCTGCCCATCGTCTTCCTGGGTTAGCTTATCGGCATTCGTTTTAATGCCCCCCCCCACCTCCCTTCCTACATCCCCACCTGAACCCTGTATGTTAGGAGGTGCGGAAGTTCCTGTACCACCGTCCGATGGACCACGCCTAGCCTTCCGGCTGATGCCCGGGACTGTGTCGGAATACTCAGTGATCGCCCGGTGTCATGCGGAAATTGTCCGCCTCTCAAGAAGATTACTGGGTGGTCCGCAAGATTTGCTCATGTTGTGGGCCTTGCAGAAAATCCCCCCCCCCCGGTTCTCAGTGACGGGGCCCTGCCTTCTCGACCTTGCATGGACACTGCGCTGTCGTCATTCTCACGTCGTCCCCGTGAGCCAGGACCCGAGTGACACCGTCCTTCTCCGGCTGTCCGCGTGACCGCAGACTATCTGAAGCCTTTTGTCCTTCACACATGGAAAACAATGGCAGGGGATCTTCAAGCCACTTTATCTCAATCTCTTCTCTGAGATTAGTCAGAAAAAGGTTCTCTTGGTGAACTCTATGTCCCTGAACCTGATCAAAGGCATCTGTAGGAGCTGGTAAAGAATTATAAAGGCCTGCTATATATACCACGGTACTCCCATCCTACCTGACACTCTGTGATTGATTACCACATGGCTGCTGCGGATATTCGGTTCATGTGGTATTATTTTGTTGGGGAACTCCGACACGAGGATCACAGGCTTTCATGCAGAATGTCACCAACAGAGCACTTAGGACCTGAAGATCATGGGTTAAGTTCTGAGTGCATGCAAGACACAGGCTAATCTCCTTTGTTTGCCTCCACTGTGAAAAATGCATACCATAATAATGAGTAAACTTATTGCTGTTATGTTAAATGAAATACAATACAGATAATGACCCGTATAAATTGCACTTGCTTCAGAACTTCAAAATATGCTACTCTGGTGACAGTCAGACATGAGCTTCATGAAATTTTAAGCCCTGTCTGCTTTGGTGACAGTCCAAACAACGTCTATGTTATATTAATTTTAATACTTTTTTTCTGCAGGGAAGTTGTAACTCAGCGGAAGCTCTCTTCTTGGAATTAACATTTTCCAAAGCTCAGTAGTCCCTCTGTATTCTTACCCATGTACGTGTATGGGAGAGCTTTTTTTTATAAAGCTGTGTGTGGTGGATATGACTAGAACAAATTGGGAAATCCATGCCGTGTTTTGTGCGGTTCAGTGCACTGGTGCCAGAAAGAGAAGAGAGGAGAGAGGAGAGAGCGAGAGAGAGAGAGAGAGAGAGAGAGCGAGAGAGAGAGAGCGAGCCCTTTTAGTGGAAGTCTACGTACTAGGCTCGGTTGGATTGCCGACTGCAATATTAGCCGTGCTGTAGTGTAGTATTGCGGAAAGTAGCGGGATCAGATGAAGGACTCGAAAGGGCTGACTGAATAATTATTAGGAAACGGTACAAAATCTGAGGTCGTCGGGCCACGGGGTCTGGACGGCGATGATCAGCGCCCCTCCCATCACCTCCATGATCTCAGTTTCTCATCCGGAATCGACGCTGGTGAATCTCATAAACTACGGAGGTTATACGTAAAAAAAAGAAGATCAAGCTGGAAGCAAAGACTGAATTCGAGCGCCAGGCTTCTCAGTACAGCAGCTACCATAAGTCGTCGCATTTTTTTTCCTCCTGGCTCTATCGCACGGTGCTTTTCTACTTCGGTCAACGCCACAGAAAAATATAATAATGATAATAATATGAATATATAAAGGATAAACTGTGGACGAAGATGCCTGTTTTTGTGCAAGAGCTCCCGTGTCTTCTGGGATTGAGCATTGGCTTGGGAATCTAATTATCACCTCGGCGCTACACCTGAATTAGACTGGTTTTTAATACACACCTTCATGCTCAGGCTGAATAGCGGGCGGAAAAGCGCGCCGTGCGGACCCCGGTGTCACCGTCACCGCCGCACGGCTCACTATTATGCACTATAGGGGGCACAATGAGACACTTTACATCGTTTGCTTTTGCGCCGTATTGATTTCGTTTTTCGATTAAGTGTGCGTATTAGCCGACGGGGGGAAATGACGAAGCCTGGGGATGTCTTGTGTGTTTTTTGTCTCTTTGGCACTTGCTATTGAACAATAATCGTCCAATCAATCAATCAATCAATCAATCAGTCAGCCAGTCAATCTATAGGTAAAATGTCTCCTGTTTCCCGGCGAAGAAGGATGTTTCAGATGTTGACTTAAAGAGGCGACTAATTAATTTATGTATATTAAACGTTGATTATTTATTTAAGATCAGCTACATTCGCCTAATCGTTTCTTTTTTTTTTTTTGCAAATTAATACATGACAATGGCGGTCATTTGACTACCATGTTAACTTTTTTTTTTCCTCTGCTGAAAAAAAATTGCCACACTGGACAAAAAATTAAGAAGAATTTGTAAGAAATTTGTGGGAAAACACATTATTACCTTCAGACTGGAGGGCGACAGATCGGCATATCTTTCCTTGGCGCCAGAACATGGATCGAAAAAACGGACCTCTTATATGTTAAACAGCTCCTGAAGACAAGAGACTTTTTTGTGTGTGTGAAACCATCAGCCCCATGGTTGCTGGTTATGGTGTTCCCAGATATCACCATCAGCACTGCCTCACGTACATGTAGACATTTCATCAGCATAATATCCCTTTATTATGGGCCAACTGATCGCAGGAGACGCTTTTCGGTATGTTCTTGCACTGAACCTGTCATCAGCATAGCACTAAAAGGGACTGCGGAAAAAAATATATATATTCTGAAGGCATTATGTATTAATTTGCCTTTATTGTTGTTATTAATCTGTAAATAATCCTCACAGCGGTAGGGCGACGGAGAAAAGTCGCCGGCTAGTCACCCGTTTTATACGTCGTCTGTTTATTTCTGAGAACATTAACCCACTATGAGGGATATTATTCCAGCGTTTCGGTCCCGTTTCGCCAGGGCGTCTTTTTTTTACCCCACTCTCGGCGTTCTGCCTTGTAGATGTCAGTGTATTAATTTTTAATCTTTATGCATCCGCACGAAGAGAGCGAAACGGAGAAAACAGCGGATAACCGGAGGGAAGAAGGGAGCCGGAGTGAAACGAGAGGGAAGAAAGAATGAATGAGACGCAGTGAGACACGGCGGTGGAAGGAGATTGGAGGAAATCAAGGTAGGAGACGAATCGGGGTTTTATCTCGGCTATTCCAATATAGGGGAACACGATCGTGGGACGCGGCTGCCACCCTGGGCTTCATAACAGTGGGTGGACAGGCGTATAACATGATTAATTTACTGTTTTTTTCCTCGGTGGACAGATATACAGAGCATGAAAATGTAATAATGAGCCAACGGCGCACGATCCGCCCTCTTTAATATGTATATACCATCCACACACACATGCACATGCGGGCGCACTCATATTTATACAGGCGCATAAGTATGCGGCTGGCGTCGGCGCGCCTAAGTCATTCTTTTTGACACCATTTAGATGCTGTCGTTTTTAATGACATCTGCTTCGTGTTCTTTCCCTCATTTTTTTTTTTAAATTTTGATGGACGTCTCTTATATTTATACATCTCGTTGGTTCGTGGGTGGGGGTGGGGGGGGGAATAGACCGTTATTTGGGGGGTTTAATTCCTGGCATTTCATTCACACAAAGCACGCGCACGCACGCACGCACACACACACGCGCGCACACACACGCGCTCCCGGGCTATTGCATAATGCCCGCGAGTCGCGCGGAAGCCAGCGCCGTAAAACGTATAGATCTGCAGGCAGATGAGCCGCAATTAATACTTTCCCGGGGCACGTTTTTCATTAGGCGCCTCGGGCTTTTTATGCGCTTGCTTGTGTATGTGCCTGACACTTAGCGCCGATAATCAGAGAAGCCATGGCGCCATTGATCATGGAGCCGCGCGTGCGGAAATGTCAAGGGACAGGCAAGGGCGGCTGTGTTTTTTGTGTAATACATATAAACGAGCGGGTAATGAAGTCGCATAATGGTCATCCCCGAACTAATGGTCAGGCCGGCAGAGCAACAGCCGCCGATGGAGCGTCAAAGCGCCTCTAAGGTACCCGAGTGAGGCTGGGAGGGGGGTGGGGGGCGGAACGGGGGACCCATTGATTGCCAGCATTAGCGCATCCAGCCCCCTTTTCACAACGTCCACCTCTTTATCTCGGCCTGGATCGTTGTGTGCTGTGTGAGAAATTCCGCATTAACCGAACTGGGTACTCCTTGTATTAGTTTTTTTATTATTCTTTCAGCGGGCGTCGTTAACGCGGCAGCCCACAGCCCCGAAAGAGATGCGCCGGCACGCAGATCGGAGCCGTGCCCCATCACGGACTTGCGTAATAAGTCTCACTTTCAGACTTTCAGTACCAAATGTCCCCAGTTTTTTTTATTTTATTTTGCACAGTAAATACTACGCGATCCCAAAAGTAGTTTTTCTTTATGGCAGTAATAGGCCGATTAACATTCTAATTCTCCGAAAGATGGAATAGTAGGCACTTTTACAACTTGGGAGATTTACAGCACCGTATGTTTCCAGTACATTTTTTTGTTTGTTTGTTTTTGACCGCATAGCCTGACTTGACTGGTATCGCGGCGTTTCTCCCCGACTGTCTCAATCGTATTTTCATGGCAATCATTACAAAAGCCAGTGCTATCGATGCACAAATAATCGATTTTGAATTATTCGCTTTTTTCCCCCAGCCGTAGCATGATGCCCAACCCACAGTAGACATTGTAATGTGGTGGCAGCATGAATGAAAAAAAAAGACGTCGAATATGCTCTGTCACATTACCAAATGAATGGACGGCGAAAGCTTATTCTCATCGGAGGGCGTCTATTAGACAGGCAAGGACATGTGTAAGATGAGCTCTGCTCATTACTATTTTTATTGGGCCAATTAGGATCTACATCTGTGCCGTAGGAAAAAAAAACATGCGATGTTGGAGGCAGGTTGTCCAGTTGATGGAAAGAAGGGTTGTTTGGCGAGATTGGGTGGGTGGGGGGTGATTTGTTAGCCACAGCATCTACTTGTTGATTGGGGGAAGTATGAAAAAAAGCTGTTTGAAACATCACCAAAAAAAAATGTTTTAATGGATTGAGCAAACATTTACCAGCCTGTTGTGAACGGGCCATTAAACGCCTCTCATTTCCAAGGAGTTTGCTTACTTTACCAGACAGCCTCCGTTCTCTGCAATTCCGAATTTTACACCTCATCCATTTCTACAGCGAGAGTGGGTATCTATCCTAAGGATATGACAGCAAATGCCTCCCTCTTGTCTCGAAGTGGCGGGTGTGTGTAACTGCTACATGCATCTGTGCTGTTCCTTTTGGGTTAAATGGGCCTTATTGAAGGGTGGACCAATCTTCGCGGGGGAGGACGGGCATCTCTAACACTGCTCATAGTGAATGTGTGTGTGTGTGTGTGCGGGCGTGTGAGCCCTGCAATGGACTGGCATCCCTTTCTGGGTGTTTCCCACCTTCTGCCCTGTCCTTCCCGGGACAGGTTCCAAGCTCCCCGCGACCCTGGACTGGATAAGCAGTCAGAAAACGGATGAACGAAAAATTAGATAACAGAAGAATTATCCTCCTAACAATGTAAGGGCCCCTGATAGACAGGCCTGTACCAAAACGGCGAAATCACTTACTAGTTTGTATACCAGAATCTGTGTGCCATTGTGAAATGCATTGACGTGATTGAAGTTACAGATAAGTATCACAATTCACTTTTTCATTTCTAAAAATGCCTCTTGCAAGCACATAACCTGTAGGTGATTTATACTGCAGTGTCAGTCCATTTGCGAATGTCAGTGTGTGTTTGCGGTTGTATGTGTTCTGCAAAGTAGCTAAATAATAGGCCAGGCAGTACATATACAATATATAGTAATATTTATTTTGTATTGCTCTATTTCTTCCCCGACTTCGTGCGGCTCCTGGTGGCCCGGCTGCTGTCGGCTGTTTGTAGCTTGTCAAATGAGGGTGTTTTTAATAAATGGGCCTGCAGATAAGGGCTGTTTTGCTTCCTCCCATAACCTAGACATTATTAGAACGGTAAGTAGTGTGAAAAAGGCAGCGATTGTTCAGGTTGCTGAAAGGCGGCCCTAATGATGGCACTTATTTTATTCCCAGACGTAGCTTTGTGGCGAGGCGCTAGCCCGGAAAATTCTGACCGGGCGGCCGTGTGATTTCTGTCTTGGTACCTGGCGATGGATCAGAACCAAAGAAGGCCAAGCACAAAATTAAAAATCAGAAGGAGGGGATTCGACAGGCTCAGCGAGGATCTAAACGTGAAGGTGTGTGAGGGCCGAGGCATCCAGGACCGAGATTTAGCTGATGCCATGATGGGCTGGGGGTGGATTGTGATCATGAAGCCATGCTTCAGTCCTTTTGGGAGTGTGTGAAAGTGAAGCCATGCTTAAGTACTATAAGGGTGAAGCCATGCTTCAGTCCTGTTAGGGTGGAGCCATGCTTAATTTTTCTTGGGAGCGCTGTGACGGAGGAATCAGTTCAGTGCAGACAGAGCCATGCTTCAGTTATGTTGGGGTGAAGCCAAGCTTCAGTTATTTTGAGGTGAAGCCATGCTTTAGTTATGCTGGGTTGGAGCTATGCTTCATTTTCTGTACTTTCGGCCCAAGGCAGTTCACCCCTTTACCTGCTCCTTTCCCCATTACAGACTACGGAGAATGAAGCATCCTTAAACATTCCAGCCACGTGAACACAGCAGTATTATAACCTATGACATTATAACCTTTATATTTCGCAGTTTCTCCAATGAACACTTGACACAAGGGTGGATAATAACAAAGCAGGGAGTCAGGTTTACGAACCAGCAGTGGGTAGAAGTATGGAATTCTCAATGGTGAATGGCACAGGGTGCAGGGACTGACTGACAGCACACGCTGATCCCACTCACTTTGGTTTCTGGACTATATTTGAAACATTTCAATTATTAGTGGAAAGGACTGTGAAACTGTAGTTCTGGTACTGGAACTATTGTTACCAATACCACAGATAACACTGCTGTTAATTTTTAGGAATGCAGTACTGGCCTGAGGAATGATTTTATAATGATGTGCTGCAGTGTTACGCAGAAAGGGCCCTCGTGTTTTGCGGTAACTGGGGGGTTCTGAGCTGCAGTGGGGCTGTTTCTGCGCATGTGCTGTAACCGTGTGGAGCTGCAGTTGGTGTAATTGTGTGCGACAGGTGTGTGTGTGTGGCTGGGAGGGGTCTGTGTAATTGTGTGAGGGGGGTCAGCCTAGCTATGTGAGTTGGGGGTCAGTGTAACTGTACGGGGGCGCTGTTTGCCATGGGCGTGGGTGGATGGGCCCGCTGTGTGGCCCGGTGAGCCTGGGTGGCGATCAGAGCCCGGCGAGTGCGGAGCCCCCAGTGGCCATGGGGCTGGAGGGAATGGGAGGTGGCAGTTGCAGGGAGAGATGGAGCGGAAGACGGTGGATTGAGGGAGAGATGGAGTGGGAGGCGGCGGATGGAGGGAGAGATGGAGTGGGAGGTGGCGGGTGCAGGGAGAGATGGAGCGGGAGGTGGCGGGTGCAGGGAGAGATGGAGCGGGAGGAGGCAGAGGGGGGGAGAGATGGAGCGGGAGGCGGCAGATGGAGGGAGAGATGGAGCTGGAGGCGGC
>JAODKK010000043.1:13734764-13745038 GCA_026774405.1 Petrocephalus microphthalmus | reverse complement strand
CAGGTGTATGTGACTTCTGTGTGTGTGACTTCTGTATGTGTGACTCCTGTGTGTGTGTGACTCCTGTGTGCGTGACTCAGGGGTATGTGACTTCTGTATGTGTGACTCCTGTGTGTGTGTGACTCCTGTGTGTGTGTGTGAATCCGGTGTGTGTGACTCGTGTGTATGTGACTTCTGTGTGTGTGAGACTCCTGTCTGTGTGAATGTGTGTGTGTGTGGTACCCATGTGACTTCCAGTATCTGAGAACATAAAGGAAAACCCTTGTGTGCGTGTCTCAGAGCTGGAAGTGTACGTGCTGAACACGGAGAAGGATCTCCGGGACCTGTCCTTCCCCAAGTCCCACACCAGCGACAGCAGCATACAGCTCTCCGCCTCCACCATCAAGCAGTACAGCCGCAACGGTCAGTGGCGTCTCGCTCGGCCGCGTGCTGAGGTCGGCCTGCTTGCGCGCTGGCCGCCATCCATAAGCCCGGGGCAGCCTGGCATCTGCTTCCTGTCGAGAGCTTTTTATGTCCCCTAAAAAATAAAGTCGGTTTTTGATGTAAATGAGTGTACAGGACTTCACAGTGAATTCATTTTTCAGAAAAATAGGCTCGATTAAAAATTAGTGGGCATTAATTTAGGAATGAACTGACTTCGAAAAAAACATACAAAATCGTCACAATGTATCAGAAATCAGCAGCAAACGGCTCTTATTTTGTTGTACCCAATAACGATGCCTTTTTATAATTCGTGTTCTGGATGCGCCCATCACAGTCAGTGCTTGGCATTTCCCTACTGTTCCCAGTGAGAATTTCACTATAACCTTGATTGTCTTTTTCATAGCACCAAAGGCTCTTGGGAATCAAATGATTAAAGCATGATTTGAAAATTAAAAACTGGAAAAGGGCAAGGGGATGCATCTTTCAAGTATAAATATCGCGATTAAAGGATATTGTTCTAGCGCAGTGAACTCAGCCGTACAGAAGATTATCAAGAAGACATGACACTGTGGTCAAAAAATCTGATCTTGAGAATGCAAATCGCGCTCGTTCAAAGACCCAGCCGGGACAGATCTCACCTGCTGATACCAACGGGTGAAGTTTATCCAGAAGCGAAGAGCGAGTTCACTGTTCACAAGGCGTGTAATACAATTTCCCTTGGATCAGAAATTGCTCACTGACGAACAAAATTAACTTGACATTCTTCATGTTAAATTCGCTGGGTAGGCGTTTAATGCTAAACCTTTTTCACATTCACAAGGTTGCGATGACGCCTCCTGATCACCCCATCTCATCATTTTTTCACATATCTGCCTCATCGTTTATTTATTCCCGTTTTTTCTTCCTATGCAGTCAGGTAGAGATCGCGATGGATACGTCACCTCATTAAACAGCACTCATTGCAAACTACCTAGGGATAACGCACTTCCCCTGGGTTATGTCTTGGCCAGCAGGTCAGGTGAAGGTGGTCTTCATGCTTTACAAGAACCTGGGCTCCTTCCTCTCCACCGAAAACGCCACAGTCAAGATGGGGGTGGAGCCTGGGTCTGGTGGGCGGAGCCTGGTCGTCAATTCGCATGTCATCGCCGCCTCAATTAACAAGGAGTCAAGCCGGGTGTTTCTGACCGAGCCTGTGGTGTACACCATGAGGCATTTGCAGGTGGGCTCGCTGCTCAGACACACAGACTAGGATACACTAACACGCGCGCCTGCGCGCGCACAGTCCACTAATTCATATCGTTATGGGGACTCTCCATTCATTTCTATGGGCATAATCCTAATCCCAACTATGACACCCTTAACCTCTAACCATAAGTAACCAAAAAAAATACAAGGCTTTTAGCATTTTTAGTTTTTTTAATAGCATTTAAAAAAATAACATTTAAGTTATCCTTGTGGGGACCAAGAGGTAAAAAGTTTTCATCAATTTTTTTAGGCTAATAGTAAATATATATATAAGTATTTTCAGCACAGTTCATAAACTTAAGTTATGGAAAAGCAGGAACCAGTCTCTACAGTATACACAAACCCTAACACACATGCCACCTGTTATTTTTTTAATTGCATTTGGTTTAAGATGTTATCATAGGAAGAGACTGCTTATGCCGGTACAAAACCGAGTAGATGCCTTTTACACGTCCTCTGTGCAAAGTGTAAAATTGCACGGCGCCGAAATGCAACGTCGTTTCCCTTGCGAAGCGCTATGGGTCTTCCCAAGATCGTTACCAGCGATAATGCCGTCCTCAAAGTAGAAGTTTAATAAGCTTGATAATGCCCATATTTTAAGAAAATATAAATTTTGGATAAAGGTAGGAGATGTGCCTTTATCAGAGACAAACTATCAGAAGAGAACGGATAATACGAGTGGAGTAAAATCCCATTATAAGAGAGTGTGTTATCTTCATAAAACACGCGCATTTAGTTAATCTACGTTTAATTTATGTATATTCGTTTTTAACGGTGCAAGGAAACCACGCATGCACTACTGTAAATCAGAGGCGTGTACAATGGGTCTCGTGCCTGCACACGCGCCGTGTGTCTGTGATGAGAGAGTCATCAGAACTCTGAACACACACTAATATCTGGACTGACTCTCTTCAAATTCCTCCAAACAGCATATACAATCTATCTCTAAATTGCAACTGCACTTTACTTACTTACTAAGTTTACATCTCTGCACTATTTATTACCTCGCCACTACTTATTCATTATCTCTGCACTATTTATTTACTGCCTGTTTGCACCTTGCACCTTACTGTAATGGTAAGTGTACTGTATGTTGCACCGGGCCATGGAGAAACGTTGTTTCGTCACTCTTTGTACATGTATAAAACTGCTAATGACAATAAAGTAACCCTGAAACCTTGAGAGTGCACGTGTGTTTTCGCAGCTGGAGAACCACTTCAGCCCAAACTGCTCTTTCTGGAACTACTCGGAGCGCACCATGACGGGCCAGTGGTCCTCGCAGGACTGCAAGCTGCTGGACACCAACGGCACGCACACCACCTGCTCCTGCAGCCACCTCACCAACTTCGCCGTGCTCATGGCGCACCGCGAGCCAGCCGTAGGTGCCGCGCGCGCATGCGCGGAGACGCCTGGAATTTCGCGCTATGCACGACTGTCAGCTCTCGCGCATCTGGCGCGAGAAATCTTACGCCAAATGGCAAATTATTCCATAATGAACCTAAAATTAGCTATTAGGGCTGAGGTAGTATGCAAACTCTACTGAATGTTTACATGATAATAAAACTGTTACGTACATGTAAATGCGTGTGCATGTGTGCGCAAATTTGAATTGAACATCTCACTCCAGCCAGCCAGCTGACCAAAGCTAGCAACCCTGAATATGGATACCGTTCAGCTATACGGTGGTCGCCTAAACACATTTATACGTGAAAATGGGAACGCGAGGCGTACAATAAAATGCAAATTGGAGAGTTTACGCGGACGCGCATTCTTTCTTATTCCTTACTATGCTCACTCCAGAATACAGAGAAATGCGGACGTACGAATTGATCGAAATATTGTTTCTCTCTATCATGAAGGTTTAATTTTGTGGATGGGTTATAGCATTTAAATAATTTCGTATTTTACTATGATTTATTATTTTGCAGCGTTATTTTACCGTTAAATTAAAATACTATGATCAACCCCCTCCTCGCTCGGCAAACTTAATTCGGCCCTGGCAAAGTGGCCGACACCAAATATTGATTTTGGTCTTGGCATCTGGACACCAAACTTGGCATTACGTGGCTCGGAAAGAAAGTCAGTGGTATCGCCCTATCGATAAACATGCCGAGCTGAAATTAGACGCGTGAGCGCGCAGACGCGCCCGTGCGCCGCTCCCAGATGCGCTCCACCCCAGCTGTTTCTGAAATCACCCTTTCCGTGCGCCCAAACGGGAGAGGGTGCGTCAAAAGTTGCTAAATAAAGTATTAGCAAGATGAAATAGGAAGAGCGAGCTGTTTTATGTGCTGCTAATTATTCGCTTAAAAATGTAAAGGTTCTAGTTCATCTAGTTAGATGTGTAGGAGGAATGTAGAAAAGTATTTTTAGCAAATTGATTAAATTAGGGGCAAGTGTTTAGGTTCCATCCAGCAGAATAATAAAAATATATGTATTATTATTTTGGCTTTGCTTTCTACCTAATTCGCTCGGTCTGATTGTTTCTGAGACAGCTACAGTGATACTAGGTGACTCAGAAATCGTTAGCTGCCATTTTTCGGCTGTCGTCTTCCCAGCAGTTGAATTAGGTGTTGTGATGTTCATTACTGTAATGGGGTGATTTCAGCTGCTCTCTCTGTCCCTGCCAGTACCCCGGCCACATGCACGAGGTCATCCTCTTCGTGATTACCTGGGTGGGAATAGTCATCTCCCTGGTGTGCCTAGCCATCTGTATCTCCACCTTCTGCTGCCTGCGAGGCATGCAGACCGACCGCAACACCATCCACAAGAACCTCTGCATCAACCTCTTCATCGCCGAGCTGCTCTTCCTCATCGGCATCGACAAGACACAGTACCACGTGAGTTCCTGCGGAGGGAAGCAGAAAGATCTCTGAAACATCCCGGAACAGATACTGTAGGACCACATGGCTTAGCATTCACATAGTACAGGGCCAGAGAGTTAGGTGGTATCCAGCTTAGTGGGATAGGTATATAACCCTCCCCAGAATGTTATTGGTTCAAATCCCCATGGCTAGCATACGATCACCATTGGCTTGAAAATGGCCCTTAACCTAACTCTTCTAGCGTTGCAGGCTGACCCGGCCTCTCTGACCTCAAGCTTTCTTCACTTCACATCACTGCATCTGCCAAAGAAATAGGAATGTAAAAAACAATTAAAAAATCACCTCACTGAGAAACTATGGGATCCAGACCAGAGCAGCCGAACGCAGCATAATGCTACATGGCCCAGACCACTATAAACGAGCGCAGAGATGACGGCACCAGGTCACAGAGCAGCATCCAGCAATAACAGGGTAATTGCAGGACTTGTGTTTCATCTCCGTCCTCCTTTCTTGTCATGTTGCCCCTCCCATACAGATTGCTTGCCCCATCTTCGCGGGCCTGCTGCACTTCTTCTTCCTGGCCGCCTTCTCCTGGATGTGCTTGGAGGGTGTCCAGCTCTACCTGATGTTGGTGGAGGTCTTCGAGGGCGAGTGTTCCCGCAAGAAATACTACTACCTGTGCGGCTACGGCTTCCCCGCGCTGGTGGTGGGCATCTCAGCGGCCATCGACTACCGCAGCTACGGCACCAAAAAAGCGTGCGTGTCCCGCCCGTTTCTCCTGGGCGCTCTCCCGCCTCTGTGTATGTGCATGCAGGTGTGATCATTTGACCTCTCACATGACGTCGACCCCACACAGGTGCTGGCTGCGGGTGGATAACTACTTTATCTGGAGTTTCATCGGGCCGGTCTCTTTTGTCATCGTGGTGAGTCTCTCTCGATCTGTCGCTTGCGAGATTCGCACAGAGAAGCGTTGAGTTTTACCATACATCCGGATGTTTTGCTTGAACCAGCGTAAGAGACCTCGCCTTTAGCCAAGGCGCCACCTGCTGGTTAATGCGTAGAGCTTATGGAGTGCCTGGCTTTCCCTCTGGCTCCAGCTGAACCTCATGTTCCTGCTGATCACCCTACACAAGATGGTCCGCAGCTCCTCGGCTCTCAAACCCGACTCCAGTCGCCTTGACAACATCAAGTGAGACCCAGAGTGCTATCGGGGCCCAGGGGTTGCTGGGATGCGCAGGGTTAAGGGCAGGGCGGGGTGGAAGAGAACGCGTAAGAAGATGATGATGTCTGCCAACAGGTCCTGGGCTCTGGGGGCCATTGCTCTGCTCTTCCTCCTGGGCCTGACCTGGGCATTCGGCCTCCTCTTCATCAACGAGAACACGGTCATCATGGCCTACCTCTTCACCACCTTCAACGCCTTCCAGGGCATGTTCATCTTCATCTTCCACTGCGCCCTGCAGAAAAAGGTCAGTGTGCTTGTGCGTGCGTGTGTGTGTGTGTGTATGTGCCCCCGCGCGCGTGTGTGTGTGTGTGTGTGTGTGCGCGCTGGCATGTGACCCCCTGTATCTGTCCTCAGGTCCATAAGGAGTACAGCAAGTGTCTCCGCCACTCCTACTGCTGCAGCCGTTCTTCCACCACCAGCTCCCACAGCTCCCTGAAGACCTCGGCGCTGCGAGCCAACAACCGCTACTACACCGGCAACCAGGCGCGACACGCCTCCGCCACCAGGCAGGTGAGGGCGCCCCCTGGAGGCACACGGGGATACGGCCCGTCTCCTCCGCCGATTGACACGTTAGCCCCAGCCAGCCTTATTTATCTTCCCCGACTGCGTCTGTCTCTGTTTATTTGGCTTCCCGTGGCCGTCCACTCTTCATTATTAATGTGGTCGTAAAACAAAACGTTTCATCCATAATGCTCTGCAATAGATAAATAATAACTTATCATACCTGACATAGACGGTCATGCCTGTCCATAAACACATATTGCCATGTGAGGAATTATAATGCTCTATAATGGCTCCCCGGGGGCTTTAAGAGGGTCGTTAGGCTGTGACAGACAGGCCTTTGATGTGTGTGCTGTATAACGCCTCCTCGCACACACTCTAGGGCTTTGTGGCCCCTTTGTGCTCAGTAGGCAGTGCTGGCCCAGCCGTCCACGCGTGACAGGCCTTTCCGAATGACGAACGGGCCCCATCCGCCACTTTGTCTCTACGTGACGGCCCCGCTATGCTCTGCCCGTGTGACTGACAGGGCCCCTGATCGGGCCCCACGCCTCTCTCTGCCCCCCCAGAGTCGCATCCGCAGGATGTGGAACGACACGGTCCGCAAGCAGACGGAGTCCTCCTTCATGGCGGGGGACATAAACAGCACCCCCACGCTGAATCGGGGTGAGTCTGTGGCCCGCTGCAGGCCGCTGAGGAGCCGTCTGACCTATAGATACTCGCCTTTTCATCTGTCCTCCTCCACTCGCTCGCTCACTCGCTCTCCCTCTGTCACAAACGTCACTAAACTCAATGAAAAGGCTGCAGTGCGAATTCTCCTGATGCACCCTGATTGCTGTCACTCTCACCACCATCACCAACATCAGCATCATCATCATCGCCGCCGGTCTCCCAGCCGCGATGCCCGTAATCGTCGGGATCCGGGGTTTCGCGGCAGCGGAGATAGCTGCATGCTAAATCACCCGGCGCGTTCTAGACCTCCGTCCTGCGCTTTTCGCTGTTAATGAACTAATTATTGTGTGGGCTAGTAGGAGGCAATTAGCGTAATTGCAGCGAGTGACAGTGGCATGTGATGGGATAAGCTGATAGCCGGTTTCGGGGGATTTAATAAGGGGGTCGGCCCGGGATGGGGGCGTTAATGAAAATTGAGGGATTTAACAAAGAAAAAAAAAAACAGTAGAAAGACAAACAGGCTTGTTGAAAATAAAATCTTTGCTTTTGTTCTTCATTGGCTGAGGGAGAACAGCTGTGGAGAGATTCACACAAAGCGATTTCACGGTGGAGCAGGATAATTAAATCGGACATTATCTCGGGGAGAAGAGCCGGCGTTATCAATCAGACATCCTCTCATCTTTTCCAGTTTGCCTCTTTGCGTTTTCCGTGAACCGTTCTTCCCCAGGATGGGGATCGGCCCCGATTCGCCGGCGCAGCATGGCGCAAGCCGGTGCCTCTCCCTCCTGCTGGAAGGGGTCTTTTAGATTGCGTGTGACACCCGCGTGAGATCGTATCTCCCGCTGAAGCCAAGGTGTTCTTGCTGTCTGTTTGAAACCCTCGCAGGTGCCTGGTTTCTCATAGCCTGCGTCTCCCGCGGCTTCGTCATTACCCCCTACGCTTTCGAACCGTGGGTATTGACAAAACCGTGGCGCTGGCCGCCTCGCTGAGCGATTTACTGGATGAACCTTTCTGAACCTGTGAAATGTTTGTTAATGCTCCCCCTCGACTCCCCTTCCGCTTCACGTCCCTCTCTTCCCCCACCTTTCTCCAGCGACTATGGGCAACCACCTCCTGACCAATCCGGTGCTGCAGACTCGCTCTGGCACCTCCCCCTACAACACCCTACTGGCCGAGAGCTTCAACCCGCCCTCGCCCGGCGTCTTCAACTCCACTGGTCAGCCTGCCTGCTCGTCTCTCCGCCTGCCCAATCGTTTGGCTGCGTGTCTCCTGCAGTGTGGGTCACGTTCCGGCGTGCGCGCCTCCGTGTGTGTCACCCGCGGCTGCATGCCCCTGATTTGCTGTCCTTATATGTATGTGTGTCTGCTTCTCTTAGTAATGGTTGAGTGTGTCTGAGTGTCAGCAGTATGTAGAGGGTAGCATGGTACCCCTGTGCTGATTTGAAGACAAAAACAGCAGCCGCGGGGAGGGGGGGTGGATTTCAGATGCTATTTCTGTTGAATAATTGAAAGAGCTTCGACATAATGCATCAGCATGATGAGCCCACACTTCTAAGTGACACATTTTTACAGGAAGCAGGAGGCCGACTTCATTAGAATGTCTAATTGCTCTCGTCATGGGTGATGAATGTTGATTAAAATCGTATTAGGCATTAAAATTTAAATCAGCATACTTTTCATTCTCGGTTTGATGCTCTTTGCTAATCCGTCTATAGTCATTTTATTTTTTTTTAGAAAAAGCAGGATTTTCTATTTTAGAGGCGTATCGTGAAGCGCGGGGCCGTCACGGCTGACAGACGCGGCGGAGACAGCTGTGTTTGTCGACGGGGACGATCCGCACCGCCCGCCGTTTTCCTGCACATGTGGTCGTCGGCGGCGGGCACGCGTGCGTGCGCGCGTAACGGCGGCGTGCGATTTTCTGTCATGTGTCGGCGGAGTGTACAGTTTACAGCTGTCGGGACCTCTGAGACTACCGGCGAGGGAGGGAGGGAGCGAGGGAGAGAGGGAGGGAGACAGAGCAGAAAGGTGTCAGACAGACGCTGACAGCATGGGAGAGAGTGAGAGTGTCAAAGAAGGTGTGAGAGAGAGAGCAAGCGACCAACTTGCACCATCATTCATGTTTCTTTTCTCCTTTTCTTTCCTCTCCTCTCTGTGGACCAGGGACCTTCCGAGACCCAAGTAAGAGTTTTCGCTTGTTTATTGTACCAGTGGCCGCCATCTCAGCCGACCGTCAGACCTAAGAGGTGCTCTTGTCCTCTCTCCTACTCTAGAGGGCACTCTTTCCAAGAGTCGGGACTCCTGTGGCATGGAGACCCTCCCGCTCAATGGAAACTTTAACAACAGCTACTCCCTACGCAGCATCGGCTCCGAGGACTTTCTAGGGGGTGGGGTCGGGGGCTCGGACGGCTCCCCCCCACTCCTCCACGCCAGGGCCTCCGAGACCCTCGGCGGGTGCAGCATCCGCCGCAACCTGTCTGACGCTGCCGCGTTCGAGAAGATGATCATTTCGGAGCTGGTGCACAACAACCTGCGTGGGGCTGGGGGCGGGGCCCAGGGGGAGCGGGCGGGCACTCTGGCGAGGGCCCGCGGGGGAGGGGCCTCGCGGGGAGGGGCGGACGTGGGCTCAGGGGAGGAGGAACCCCTCCCACCGCGGGACGTGGAGCGGCTGTACAAAGCGTTGGAGGAACCGCTGCTCCTGCAGCGCGCCCAGTCTGTGCTCTACCAAAGCGACGCCGACGAGTCCGAGAGCTACGGCGCCGACCTCACCGAGAGCCTGGAGGCTGACGGGGGCGGAGCTAGCAGCCGCTCGCCCGCCCTACGGGACTCCCCCTACCCCGACAGCAGCCCTGAACCCCTGGAGGTGGCGCCCCGCTCTGCCCAGCCGCCTGAGGAGCTCTACTACAGCTCGGGTCGGCCCGCACTGGCCCCCCGTGGCACGGCCATGCAGACCTTCTACCAGGGTGCCCCCAGGAGGCCCAGCGGGGAGGGCTACCTGGCGCCTGTGCCGGCTGCGGAGCCCCCGCACAGCGAGGGCGACGGCCAGATGCAGCTGGTCACCAGCCTGTGACTCAGACGGTGGTGAATAGGGAGTCGGGGGTGGGACTTTCCCATGGCTCTCCCTGTCTCGCTCTCATCCTCACTGCTTCCCGTTCGTCGCCTCTCATCTCCGTTACCGTTCCTTAATTTTATCTGAAAGACAAGAGGAGAGACCCACGGTGACACAGAATGATCAGCCTCGATTTTCTTCCTTATTTCACACTTCCTTTCATCCTTATTTCCCTCGCTGTCCACACAGTGCCCCATCTTTGGACTGTTCAGCAACCCCCCCCCCACCCACCCCAAAGTCTACATGCATCCCTGTAGACGTCTGGACCCCATCATCCATCGTTAAAT
>JAODKK010000043.1:13642971-13654833 GCA_026774405.1 Petrocephalus microphthalmus | reverse complement strand
GGGGGGGGGGGGGGGGGGGGGGGAGGGGAAGTGCCAGGAGCGGGTTATCGGTGTGAAAGTCAAAAATGCCACGTTCCCCATTTCCCAAAACATTATATTTCCGCTTTTCTGATTAATGCCCCAAGATAAATTAACACCCCCTCCGCACCTGGTTGAGCGCCTTCTGCAGAAAGGGGGTGCCCATGCGTTCTGCCACGTGCCTGTAAGCCGGGTGCGACAGAAAGAACTTCCTCTCAGCCGCCAGGGCAACACGAATGTCCTTCTTCCCGTCAATGTCTTTCTGGCTGCGGTTCACCACTCCAATGTATCCTGCGGGGGGCAGCAGAGAGCACCATTTATGACTTTCTCCCAAGTCACTGCTTGCAATGGCCCGGGTTCCCCCATGGCACACACTGAGTGTCCTCCTCACCCCTGCGCAGAGGCAGCAGCTTGTTCTCCAGGATATCCCTGGCATCTGTCCCTTCATCCATCAGGTCCAGCTTGGTGATGACGCCGATGGTGCGCAGCCCTGCAGAAGATGCACAAGAGCTCAGCTCCAGGTTTTGAAGACTTTCGCCATCATTCAACAGGGAGGTATTATGATTGGACATGGAAGTAAGGGGGCAGGGCTTGGCAGTGTCACATTTGCATCAAATTGGACGGGTTGGGAGTACTAGAGAGGGACAAGTATTCACTTTTCTGCAGACAGTCCCAAAAGACCTCATCCGATGCCTACCCTGGGGGTCGACCTCTTTGGCGATTTTGAGCGCGTCGGAGTTGGCGAGGTCAGTGTTGGCTGGCGTGACAGCCAAGATCAGGCAGCTTTCCTTGGTGATGAACTGCAGAAGCATGTCCCTGATCTGGTGCTCAATATCTGCAGGCTGGTCCCCGACCGCCACCTTAGTCATGCCGGGCAGGTCGATCAGCGTGAGGTTCAGCACTGGAGGCAGACACAGGTAGGATCAGAGGCGGAGAAGAAAGGCAAGATCCCGGTATGTCCGGAGAACGCCTTGGGGGACGAATGCTATGAAAGTCATACCGTTTGGGGAGTACACTCTCAAGTTGATGGGGATGGGGGAGATGCCCTTGTTGGAGCCTGTGATCCTATCCGTCTCGGCCTCAATCTCCAGCCGGACCTCGTCGAAATCCACAAACTTGCGGCCTTTACAGTGCAGAAACTCTGCATATTCTGCAAGGGAAAGAAGCAGAGCATCAGAGGACAGTAACCCCCCCCTCCCCTCCCGTGCGGTAAGATTCTACACGCCAAAGCGCACTCGCGGGGGCATCGCCGAGGAAACGGGAGGAGAGCGGGACAGACCTGCTTTGTTGTTGACCAGCTGGAGGATGAGGGGCCTGCGGGTGACGATGCCTGAACCTCGAGGAAGGAAGTCCCTGGAGAGTAAGGAGAGAGAGGGACAGAGAGGCCGGTGGCCAGAGTGAGCTGCAGGGGAACCACAGACGAGGCATGCTGGGAAAACCCTTCAGATCCGAGTCCAGGAAGTGCACCCGTCAGAACTGTATCCAACAGGCAGAAGTACACTCAAAACAATGCATTTCATAACAATGGTGCTTAGCTGTGCAACACAATCATCCGTCACATCTATTTGCAGGCAGACAACTTCATGGTTCCCAAACATAACTCAATACAGGAAGAATTGTGGAGTGCTGTCAACAGCCAGGGTCAAAGTTTAGATAATTCCGACGTTAGGCACGGCACGGGTGGGTCACTGAGCCGTAATGTCAAGATGAACCACAGGGCCACACCAAACAGGTTTGTTTAACCACCCGGCACGGATATTTGCTGTGCAGACCTTCAGTTAAAATGCCCGGCTCAGTATTCACAGGCTTTGTTACCCCTCGTTAAAAAATGTCTTCCAAGCAAATAAACAACGCATACATAACAACAAGATCCAGGTGGTGCCGTAATAAACGGACGCATCAGATGCCATGGCAAAGTGCCAGCCAGCGTGATAGAAGATCACATACCTCAGTCACGTTTCAAAAACATTCAGGGAGAGGATTCCTGCTGAAATGTTTTTTTTTTGTGTATCTCTACTAGGGCTGCTGCAGTTAAAAGAGCAACACGTTCATCATACGCGATTTGAAATTGGCAACGACATGAGGCACACAGCATCACCCAACATTCACGTTAAACCGGACTGAAATACACCCCCCAGCTTCCCCTGGCTGCCAAAAATCACACCCTCTCCAGCTCTCTAAGTGAGGGGAAAGCCGAGAGGCGGCGGGAGGGGGGGGGGCGTGAGAGACTGGAGAGCGAGACTGCAAGCAGTGGCGTATGTTAGGATGGAGAGGAAGAATGAGGGAGGACAAATGACCATAGGAGCGTCAAGAGCAGAAACAAAACGGGTCGGATTGAGGTGGGGAGCAGCCATTAGCTAGAGGAGGAAGGAGGGGCACGAGGGCCGGGGGGGGCACGAGAGCGGGACAGATGGAATCCATGGGCTCTGGACCATGCGGCCAGGAAGACAGACATGAGGCAGCACAGAGGCCATGTCCAGCACACCGTTCGCACCCGATGTAAGGACGTGTTAAGAGAGTTCATTAGTCATCCACAGGGGCCCCGTCTCGGTCTCCTAACGAGACTGAGATGCACACAGAGATGGGGGCACACACACACAGGGTTCCAGCGAAGAGGGCCGCGAGGAATCGACTGAATTATTGATGTGCTGTAAATGATAGACGAAGCCGCCATCTATTATACATCCCCTCGACCAGAAAGCGCGGGGCGCGAAGCAGACGGGACCCTCGAGTGACAGGGCCGAGCAGGAGCGCGCGTGTGTGTGTGTGTGTGTGTGTGCGCGTCGGCCAGGTGCCCCCGTGCACAGCGAGGCGGTGATGCAAGAGGTGGGAAAGAAAAAGCTTTAAAAATAAATAAATAAACAAAATCGCTGCAAGTTTCACTCGAAGACACCTGGATTGCCGAGTGACTGGGTCACATCATTCACCTTCTGTGAGCATCTTTTAACGCTATAACTCAGCGGCACACAAGCAGACAATCTATTGATCAACAATCTCACCTTCTAGACTAAGACCAATAAAAAATAAATAAATAAAACGCCAGAGGCACAGGCCCATCAGTCGTGTGAATCAAAGTCATTTCTCAGTTGCTGCGCCGTATTTAAAACGCCGCAGGACGACGGGCCTCGATGCCACGCCCTCAAGGAGCGAAAGCTATTAATAAAGCATGAATAAAAGTATGAGGAATCAGCAAAACTAGAAGTGGCGGCTAGATAGCGAGTGACTCGGGAATCTGTGCAGTGTTGGATTTCCAGAGTTTGCTTTGCTTTACATGTGTGGACGTCGCGGTTACAGCGGGCAGAGATCCCCGTGCGCTACGCCGCGATTCCCTACCAGCACGTTCTGTACAATCAGTAAGATCAGGATGACAAGGGGCCCAGAGAAGAGCGCTGGATCCCAGACTCCCAAGGCGCCGGCTACTCCGCCAGATTACAACCCACCCCTTCCACGCCCATCTGCCTGACGCGAGATAAGGCCCGCCTAGTTACTGAAGGAGTGCCACCACACATACACGCAGTGAACGCTTGGCTGCACGCTGACCAAGAGTTCATCGCCATGACTACCATCGATTAGATTAACGAGCTTGTTTAACTGACATCTGGAGACGCCTGGGACTGGGACTTCTGGGTAAGGTGCCATTCAAGAGATATCGCGCAATCTAAGCCCAAACAAGAAGGAACATCCACACTTGCCGGCTCCATGTCTATGACCTACGTCTATGAGAGAGAGAGAGAGAGAGTGAGTGAGACACAGGGAGAGAGAGAGAGAGAGGGAGAAAGGAAGAGAGAGAGAGTGACAGAGACGGAGAGAGAGAGAGTGGAGCTGAGAGTGAGAATCTCCGAGACGGCTACTCCATTCACCCGCTGCTTGAATTTCCTGAAAGACCAGAACTCGTCATTGTTCTTGAGAGATATTACATCATCTCTGGGTGTTCACAACAGCTTGCACAGTCCCCCAGTTTCTGTGGAAAACCACAAGGTTGCTGATAAAAGTAATAGTTTGCTGGCTCAGCTCTTGAAAATGGCAACTTGTGTCACCGTCACAGTCTTTAAATAGGTGTCACTGATGGCTGATGGTGGAATTATCCATTCAAATTACCCTTCGAAATGCCCCCTGTGGTCTTCTCAAGATGGAAAAAAAAAAAATCTGTGTCATTGAATAAAGTCAATTACAGTAGAATAGCATTAGGCTTGAATACCATGCAATGATGACATTCACAAACGGGACAGAATGAGTCAGCCCATCACTGGTGAGCCGCCCACCACCCAGACGCCGGAAAACAGGAAGTTGGAGAAGGCAACTGAGCACTGCGTTCATCCCCACCTCTGCAACTGTGCGCTTGAGCCGAAATGGCTGCTGAAACAATTCTTAAAAAAAAAAAAACAGCCAATGGAGGCATTAGGAGCCAATGTACGAGGCTCCGCCCCATGAGCACGCTGGCCAGTGCAGGAGACGGGGCGCTCCACTGCACTTTACTCTTAAAATGGAGTAACCGGTTGAGCGAGACTGAGTCCGAGATTGCCGGCTGTTACTTTATCTGGAACAGCATTTTTTTTTTTTTTTTAAACAAAAAGGCACCAGCATAGTGTAATCAGGACCTGGCTTTAGAAGAGCACAGTCAGGGTGACCTCCGCTTGGGCAAAAGAGAGATGTGGGCCTTGGGGAGAAAAAAAAAAAAAAACAAAAAACAAAAGATGGGTGGAGGCAGCCATAGCACTAATTACACCCAGGGGCTATGTGCAAACCTGCTCTCTCTTCCTCTCCAATCAACAACAGGGCAGATAGCCTGTTCCCCACCATGTCACATGACTGCATGTATGTGTACGCGTGCTGCGGTTAACAATACCACGCAACACCATTCCTTTCTGTAAGAGGGGGACAACCACAATGTGACAGTGGATCAACAGAACAACCTTGAAAATAATTAAAGAAAGAAATTTAAATTAAGAATGATTGTTGTGAACAAACCAGAGTTCTCCTACATGCCAGCTGCAGGCATGCAAGAGATTTTTCTGCTGTGTTCCATTTCTGCAACATATTAAAATCCATCTAATTAAAAGCAACCACAATGAATAAGGTCAGTGAATGGTTTGTTTAGGTCACAGGTGGCTTAAACAGGTCCAGAAGAGCGGCAGTCCAACAGGTTTTAGAGAATGCACTTTACTGACAGCAGAAGGACAAGCTGGGATATCCTGCTTTTCAAACTGAGGCTTCAGCAATTAGGAGCGGCATCCCAGAGTCCCCCGGGGCCAGCGATGGCCAACCGCGGCTTCCGATACATAGCGGGGGTCCCCAACTGTCAACCAATCAGCTGATCCCTAACAATAGCGTTAGGGGTGAAGCGCACCGCCTGCCGCTGCGACCCACGGCTAAAGGCTACAAGTCCAGAGCCCTGCCATTACGGTCCTCCCGTCCCGGAACCGGCCCTGCATCCCAGCATCACACTCTGACGGGGTTTTCCATCGTCCCCAGTGCAAACAGCTGCCCAGCTGCCGCGCAAACTCCCGCAAGTCCGCGGCAGGCGGCAGTTACAGTAATGAATAGCCGCACTGTAACCTAGTTCGAGAAAGATCTGGGTTAGAACTTCTGACCGCAGCTTGGCTGCAAGCGTTTTCTTTTTTTTAATTTAGATATATGCAGCGGCGATGGTGGTTTTTAGACAAATGCTGCACATAATGACCGCGGTACGACTGCAGCGGCCCATCAGCCAAAGGCGATGAGGGACATGACGGCTCGGCCGGCAGCCCTGTAGAAAGTGCCCTCCGTCGGCGCGGTACCACAGCGGGCTCAGTCCCCGCAGCGGGCGGCTCCGGCGGCGGCCCCCGCTCCTTTATCTCCGCCCCCCCCTCCTCCTCCTCCTCCCTCCCTTCATTTCCTCGTTCCCGGCCGCCGTTCGACTTGCGCTAAGTGCGTAACTTGTTTTCGTGCATGACAAGCAGGTTTACGGGAAACGAGCGGGGCGAGGAAGGAGGAAACGGCGGAGGAGCCGCGGCGGCGCGGGCGGACGGGGACCCGCGGCCGCCCGCACTCCCGAGCCCCGGCGGCGGCCGGCGAGGGCCGCGCTGTCACCGCGCTCGCTAATTAGCGATACGCGCCCAATCAGCCGACTCACCTGCCGACGAAATTCTCCAGAACCGAGCTTTTCCCGGCACTCTGGCCGCCGACCACGGCGATCTGCGGCAGGTCCAGGTTGCAGCTCTGGCCGATGGAGCTGAACGCGTCCTGAAGTTTATTTACGAGGGGAATCAAGTCCTCCATCCCTCGGTTCCCCATTGCTGCGTCGGGCTCGCCTCGTCTGTCGCGTAGCAAACCGGCTAGCAAAGCTAAGTACTCGTGTTACTCCGAGGCTTGAGTTTCGCCCTACGAAACTATCTGGCTTCTTTATTCCAAAAAAAAAAAAAGTCAGATGCAATCAGCGGAAAGAGTTACTCGAAATAAAAAAGGGCTCAACAAGTCGTTGCCGGCAGCGCAAAACAAGACCGATCACTCAATCAAACGGGCAATAAAAAAAACTCACTAAACAAAACTTCTATCATCCGGTCAGACGACACCAACCTCCGTTGGTGATTAAAGCCCCGCCCTCTGTCAACGAAATTCGCCGCGGCCATTGGTTCATCTCGCTGCTCGTCAGCGCAGCCCGCCGCGCCATTGGCCGTTTCTTGTTCAGTCGTTCAACGTGAGGAAAGGCGTGGCCGTGAGACTTGAGCGGCGGAACTTCGGAAAGTAATCTCAGTGGGAATTCGTAGTGCCAATCATGGTCTCGGACCCCACAATGCCCTCCCCCATCCATTCAAGTCTAGATAAAAGTGCCCTATATTCTCACTGAACTTCGCTCCGTCTTACATATTTTGTAACGTTTATTGGGGGAGTTACGGAGTTGACACCGAAAGTAAATAATAAATGATAGCTAAACATCACTTACAATAATGAGTACATGTCAACACTGCTGCTAACAGAATTCAAAATGAGAGGCATCCAGTTTCAATGAGAATTAACGCTCCATGCATCGCCGAGTAAGAAAAGAGGGATAGCTTTGACAGGTAGTAGACGGAACCACCAAGTTGGTATTATCACCCGTGCAGGTTATATAAATACCAGTTCAAGGTAATAATCGTTTTCTGATTTCTGAATGACAGTTGGAGTTGATTAAATTTGGTTGTATACTTATGTTATAACATATTTAATAGACTGGTCTCGTTACTTCTCGGGATTCGGCAAGACACCAAGCAAGTGTGCTATTTAGACCATATTATTGCCAATGATCTTACAGTTTTGACCCGTAGGTATGTGTTAGCCTCCCAGCATTTATTTAAGCCTGAAGGTTTGTGCTGAACTGGTGTATGCAAAAACATAATAACAGAATACAGTTCCTGCCCCTTTCCTGCAGAAACAATCTGGTAAAAAAAAACGCAAACACTTCAGTTATAAATACGGATGCGGAAACTAAAATATGCTGGTCACTAGGCGTCGCTGCCTTTCAAAAATACAATTCAGAGCTAATTTATTTATTTACTACATATGCAAAAAAACTACAGCTCGGCCAGTCATTGTAATCAATCCAAGTTGAAAAACGCCAATGAGATATTGAGTTATAGACAGTGCTCCAGAGCAAACTAAAAGGAAAATATCAGGAATGGCTGGGTATGAAAAACGGTGTCCCACTGCATAAAGCGTATGGAGCTGAAAAATATTAACAAAACAGACTATTTTATAGTGAATGACGCGCATGATAGGACGGAAATTAGCCATCAACCAGTCGAGCAAAGAGCGAAGCGCATTCGCCAACCTACTTCCGGTCACGTGTGCTTACGTAGTAAACGTTCCAATATGGCCGCATCCACAGTCCATGATGCCGAAATGAATGCCGCAAGCTTTGCCTTGTCTGCTAAGCGGGCTGTGTCAGCTCTACAGCCTTTGTCACTGCGAATAGTGGCGGAGTGTCCGGTGAGCAAAGCCCGGGCATGTGACCTCGTCCTTCCTCACCGTACGGTCAACACGCCGGTTTTCATGCCCGTGGGGACGCAGGGAACTCTGAAGGGAATAACGGTGGACCAGCTTGAAGACCTCGGATGTCAGATATTTTTGGGGAACACTTACCACCTGGGGATGAGGCCGGTAGGTGCATTACGTTCGGATCCCCGTTTCCGCTTTCCCACCTGAATGCTCCATATTTATGCAGCTCGGATACTGAAATACTTCGGTATTTCTAACCATGAGCATGAATAATATGAGCCAGAAAAGCGGTTTGGAGATACCGAGCGTAGCGGTGGTGATTTCTTTACTTGTTCTGTGAATTTTCGCAGGGACCAGAGCTCATTGAAAAAGCAAACGGGTTGCACGGCTTCATGAACTGGAAAGGAAATCTGCTTACGGTGAGCGCTAAAATGACCCCTGGGAAACTGAACTCTGTGCAGGCACTGATCGTCGTGACTGTTAGGAGGAAATGAGTAACGTATTTCTATATCTATGGCCCCTTTTGTACAAACTTTTTTTTTTGCTGATCGCGAGTGCTATTTCAGTGCATACAAATACTGTACGTGGCCAATAGATATATCTGTATTTCCTATCCTCATCTGAGCAGGACAGTGGGGGATTCCAGATGGTGTCGCTGGTAGAGCTGTCAGAAGTGACAGAGGAAGGTGTTAAGTTTCGCTCACCTTATGATGGCCAGGAGATTCTGCTCACACCAGAGCAATCCATTGCCATCCAAAACAGCCTAGGTAAGCACAGCAACGGGAGTGAAATTTTGTAAAGCCATTAGAGTTTTCTCACTTTCCTTATGAATGTGACCTAAAACGTAATCAGGTCTTTGAGTCAAAGTTATGGAAAATGTTATTTTTCATTCACTTACTGATCAAAATGATCCAGCATTAAATGTCTTTTAAAAAGTATGTGAACCTCCGTTCAGTTAAGGCAAGTGAACATTTTTTTTAAATCGGGGACCCAAAAATGAAAAGTCCCTCTATCACTGATGTGTTGAATAGAGTAGAACAGAATAGAATACCTTCTATTGTCATTGTGCATTTCTGCACAACAAAATTCATTGTGCAGTGCTCTGAAACGGTACACTTAAAATTAAACATATACCCCCACTCCCAATGCAAGATAAAAGATAACAGATAGTAAAAATGATTATAAAATAACTAATGACTAAAAGAGGAAATTAATATGGCCGCCCCTCAGGCTCTGACATCATCATGCAGCTGGACGACGTGGTGAGCAGCACCATCACGGGGCCTCGTGTGGAGGAGGCCATGAGGCGCTCCATCCGCTGGCTGGACCGCTGCATCTCCGCCAACAAGCATCCGGAGCGGCAGAACCTGTTCGCCATCATCCAGGGCGGGTTAAACGCTGACCTGCGGAAAGCCTGTCTGGAGGGTAGGGCAGGGCTGGGCCCTAGCGGCAATCCCAGAATCCTTCTGTATCTCCAGATTTGGCATATTCATGCATGTGTCGCAGATGCTTACTAGACAAATACTAGATGGCGTATAGCTATTCTTGGGCACTATTAAACCAATATGGTGTGGTAGAAAAATTCATGACTATGCAATGCAAATCCAATCAGTATTTATTAATGAAACTCATGGTAATACTGTTGATGCAGTTACAATGATTACAACGATTCACCTCAGCTTTGAAGCATTTACTATACTAAACGTAGTCAAGGTGTAGACCTGACCCAAGAAAAGCTACTGCAGAAAACAATAACAAAAAAACAATATCAAAAATCAAAGATAAAACCACAAGGAGGAAAGGTCAAGGAAAGGTCTACCTTGTTTTGATCGATAGTGAACTCCTTGAACTGTCTGTAAACTGACGCATTTTTGCCTATAAGAAATGTGTGCACCTGTTGAACATGTATGAACCAGTGCACAAGACGCATGAGAAACTGCTGAGTGTCTGTTCCCCCAAGGTTTTGCGGTAAATAGTTTGTCGAACTCTTAACCAATCGACTCGGTGAAATTTCTACGACAATAGTACACCACTGTTTATATGGGTGAATCATGATAAATTAATAAATTCTACTCCCCCGGTTGGGTGAATCGTAGGGTGGGAAACCGACACCTTGCACCTTTAATCATGGCTGAGTTTTGCAGCCAGGAAAGGCTTGTCGCTGACCACCTGCTCACTGCTTCCCCGGCTCTCTGACAGAGATGACGAAGCGGGATGTTCCCGGCTTCGCCATCGGCGGGCTGAGCGGAGGCGAGGAGAAAGACAACTTCTGGAAGATGGTGACGCTAAGCACCGACCACCTTCCCCGGCACAAACCCCGCTACCTCATGGGAGTCGGGTATGTGGCCTGGCGTTGTGGCTTCCTGGATTACAGTGGGCCTTGGCACCTCCGTTGCCCATGACATGTAGAGACCTCAAGATTCAGTTTTCAACATTTACCCATTTATTGCACAGGTAGCATCAGGAAGTTCTAGAATAGATCTGTCCTGTATCAAGAGACCTTCTTTTTCTGGTAGATCAAGGTGGTGATATGAACCGGCAGGTTCATATCACTCAAAATGTTGCTTTTGCCCTGACCCCCAATTGTAGTGACTGTGTGTGGCCAACAGGGGGCTCCACACAAATGCATGGCATGCTTGGTAGAAAACACTGCCACTGACTGGAACAGCGACAAAGAATATAAAGGACATTTTGCTCAGATATCATTTGTTGCAGTGTTACGAGGCATAATTTAATTGCAATGCTGTGTGTTGCCGTCTTTCCGTTGGAATCTGTGTTCCAGCTATGCAGTGGATCTGGTTGTCTGCGTGGCTCTAGGGTGCGACATGTTTGACTGCGTCTTCCCCACCCGCACAGCGGTGAGCCTTTTGATCTCATATCAAACGTGTGGAAAAAGCTGAGAACTCTCTGTGGAAGAATAATAATCCTGCGCGACTAGACGGAGACGTTGTGTGCGTCATTTCCTAGAGGTTCGGCTCAGCCCTGGTGCCCTGGGGGTCACTTCAGCTTAAACAGAAGCAATATGCGAAGGACTTCCAGCCCATAGACCCTGACTGCTCTTGCGCCACCTGTAGGAGGCAAGTAGAACTGCAGCATAACTCTTTCCTGTTTGTTTTGTGAAGGGGGGTATTGTATTGTTCAGTGCCGTATAATTTACATTGAAGAACTCATTTAAGAGCATTGTAATCATGCTGAGGTTTAACAACTAGCAACATGCTAAAATCTAGCAGCATGCTAATTGTAAAATGTGGGTTTGACTGCACCTGTTATTCTGTGCTTGTGTGTTTTATTTTTGTAATCAATGCTACCCCTCCCTCTGCTCCCCAGGCACAGCCGGGCG
The DNA here is from genome assembly GCA_026774405.1 of Petrocephalus microphthalmus. Taxonomy (NCBI): domain Eukaryota; kingdom Metazoa; phylum Chordata; class Actinopteri; order Osteoglossiformes; family Mormyridae; genus Petrocephalus; species Petrocephalus microphthalmus. Next base: position 13,643,522 of record JAODKK010000043.1, on the reverse strand, counting down.
TATCTCCACGCCCTTTTGAAGTGCGACACTGCGGCTTTGCACCACATCACCATCCACAACGTGGCCTATCAGGTGTGTGTTGATATGCTGTGTGTGTGGGCAGATGGGCTCATCTCTGAATATGACGAGGTCAGAGCGTCAAAGGTGACCCTGGGATAAGATTGTATGAAGTGTGTCAGTGTGATTTGTGAGTGTGCATTTTCATTGTGCGAGAATTCTTGTGCACGTCTGTATATAGACTAGAGGGCTACTTCTGACCATCGAACAAGTTTAAGTGCACTTTGGTGTGCGTCCGAGTGTGTAATCCAGAGTGTTTATGTAACCTTGTCTGACTGTGGCGACATGTCCCCCCCCCAGCTGTCACTCATGCGTGCTGTGCGGGAGAGCATCGTGGGAGGCCGGTTCCCCCAGTTTGTACGGACATTCATGAGTCGCATGTTCCCCTCGCCGGAGCGGTACCCCAGCTGGGCTGTCGAGGCTCTGTCCTCAGTCAACATCACCCTGGACTGCGTGAGCAAGGATGAGAGGAACTGAGTGGATGGGACAGTACC
>JAODKK010000043.1:13588219-13599867 GCA_026774405.1 Petrocephalus microphthalmus | reverse complement strand
CTTGGCCTGGAGATGGTCAAACAGCTGGTGGAGAGCCGGGCTTCCACCTGCCGGCTGTTTGCCGCCTGCCGCGATCCTGTTGCCCCAAAGTCACAGGTACGGGGGAGTCAGCTGGCTGTAGAGAGAATCATGGCCAAAATGGGCATCAGGACCATTTACACATTTATGAATTAATAAACGATGTGTCCGGGAGGGGAGGTGGTGATATCTGTAAAACCTGTAAGCTATAGATGTTCATTTGTGTCACCTTAAATGTAAAATGATGATGGCTGCCATCTTGTTCTGTTTTCTTCTCTCTCAGGCCCTACAGGACCTGGCTAAGAAGTATCCCAAAGTCATCACTGTGATCCAGCTTGGTAACCTGCATCTAACACCCTCATCCCTCTCTCCTCACTCTCCTATCGCTCTCTCATTCCTCTCTCATCCCTCTCTCCTTCTAAGTGATGTCATGTGATATCATCATGAAGAGGAAGTAGTCACTTTGATTCTACTCCAATTCAAATGTTTTCATATCCAATCGTACTGACATCCATTTGTATTCAGATTCTACTGAACACAGATCCAGTTGTAATCACTTCCAATTGTACTTAGATCTGATCATATTCAGATCTAGTTATAGCATATCCAAAAAAAAATCTGATTTATACAGATCCGATTATACCCAGAACCAATTGTATTCAGACCTGAGAGTACTAAAATTTTGTTTTATTCAGATTCAATTGCAATCAGTTCTGGTTGTACTCAGTTCTGATTGTACTTCAATCCAATTAAATTCAGATCTGACTTTACTCAGATCCAGTTGAAAGTCCAATTCTATTCATGTCTGATTGTACCCAGGTCAGGTCCTATTCATATCCAAGTGTACTCAGATCCAATTATATCTAGATCCAATTCTATCCAGTATTTGATTAGACTCAGATCCGATTGTACTCAGATATGATATTACTCAGATCCAGTTGTACTCAGATCTAATTGTACTCAGACTCATTCCTCCCTCCCCAAACCTGAGCAGATGCCACAGACTCCAGCAGCATTAAGGAGGCAGCAAGGACAGTGGGGGCCAAGCTGGAGGGGCATGGGCTGAACGTGCTGGTGAACAACGCGGGTGTGCTGCCACGCGGGAACCTGCTCAACACCAGCGAGCAGGAGTTCCAGGTGGCGATGGACACCAACCTCATGGGGCCAGTCAGGGTGACTAAGGTGGGGTTTGATGTTTGCGCTTGGGCGGGCGCCCATGTGATAACACATGCATATGTTGCACACATAACCTATTATTTTGTATACCTATAGGGTACCAACAAACGTGCAATTTTGAATCTGGCAACTTAGAGTTAACCTCGCTTGGCGGGTTCTGGGGGCTGCTTTGCATCTCACGCTACAGTATCTTGCTTAGGGTTCTTCCTAAACATTGTCTCGCTACATTATAAACATAACGGCGGTAATGAGCTGTTATTCTGCCATCTACTGACGACAGCAGCAATAACAGCTAAAAAACATTTCCGGTGGAGCGTTGGTGCTTTTTTGAGAGCAGAAATTCAAACCGTTTTAATTGAAGCCCCTGATTCCTAGGGGAATCCATGGACAAAGGCAGACTATACAAAACAAAGGCTAAACATTTTGAAAATACATCAAACCACATGATTTATTTGTTGTTCTTACCTAATCATGATTCTTGTTCCATGATAAAAAAAAAGATTTAAAACTGCTGGGGATTTTTGCTTATTTATTGCACCTACCATTGACTGTTAATATTATTTAGACAGGGGTTAAATTGGGAGACTTGTGATTAGTGATTCCTGTTTGAGTTCCGCCCCAGTTTCTGGGACAAAGATCCAACCACAGGATCATTACTTGCTGATGTTGTGACAATCCTCTCACTCAATCTCGTGAAGGAGTTCCTGCCCTACCTGCTCCAAGCCTCCAAAGCCTGCACCCAGCCAGGCATGTCCTGGTCCAAAGCTGGAGTCTTCAACATCTCCACCCTCTTGGGGTCTATTACAAAAGTCCCAGAGACATATGCCCATGTCCCCGGCATCTCCTACAGGATCAGCAAGGTATGGGGCATGTTACACCTACCTTGGGCACTTTCCTTGAAATGATTTCGCTTTTACCCACCATGAAGGTCTTAAAAGTGGTCACACTGTACTCCCCTACACAGAACTGTTGAGTTTGTTTGGAGTCAATTGAGATTTCTATGCTACTGGTACCCTCAGACATGGCATGTATTGATTAGTAGGGTCACAGAGAGGCAGGGCCTAATGAGTGTCCATGTTGGTCCAGTGGATAAATGCCGCGTTCCATTTACCTTGGAGCTGGGAAGGACGCCACACTCAAGTACAATAAGTTATGAAAGCCATTTAGCAATACCAGGAACCTGTTTCAAAAAGCAAGATTTCTTGATTAGCTGGATAACTTGTTGGATTTAAGGTAGTCTGACCTAAATGTAAGTAAACAATAATATTTGTTATCAATTCCATTAACACAGGGGTACGTTAAATCTAACAAGTTATCCAGCTAAGCAAGAAATCCTGCTTTTTGAAGCAGGGCCCAGGTTTGTTGTTAGCCATTGTTAGTAATGCCAGTTTATAACAACACATTATGTGGTATTTTGCGTATACAAATATGGTAACAAGTCCACAGATAGAGGCTGGACATTAGTGTGTGTACGGCAGATTTAATGAGATACAAATAAACATGAATTTTATTAAACAGTATTTTAAATACAGTTTTCACTTCTGTCGATGATGCAGCCATCTTGAATTCTGAGGCCAGGGTTGTAGAGATTCTTCCAACTTTCTGAGTTGGAACTCCAGGACTGATCCAGCTCAAATTCCAATTTCTGAAACAGAAAGAACGATAACGTCTCAAATGTATGACATCTGGCCCATATGGTTATTCTGCTACTGACATGCCACATACTGATTGGCTGGATCATAGGGAGGCGGGGACTAATGATTGCCCATGTGACAAGTGGTCACACCGTACTCGCCTGCACACTCATTCAGTCTGTTTGGAGCGGATAGAAATTTCAGTGCAACTCTGACATGGCATGAACTTATTGGTCGGATCAATATGAGGCGGGGCCTAATGACCGTCCATGTAGATGCAGTGGAAAGCATCTAAGCATCACATGCAGCTTAAATGTATGATGTCTGGTGCATATGGGGATTTTGTTATTGACAAATAATATATGCATTATATGGAAATACTCCTATTTGTTAGTAGGCTGTAGCTTCTCATTGGCTAGCCTACACCTGTGCCTCAGATGCTTTGATAAACAATAAATGTGAGGTGGTCAGAGGCTGATTGTTCATCCTCCCTTTGTTACCCAGACTGCGCTGAATATGTTTAACCAGTGTGCTGCATTTGAGTTCAACAAGGACGGGATCCTCTTCGCTGCCCTTCACCCTGGCTGGGTCCGCACAGACATGGGGGGATCAAAGGTGAGTGACTGCCTTGTGGCGGGGGGGGGGCTGGATATCACATTTCCAATTTCTTTGAGTGATACCTTACTGCCAAACAATAACTGATCTGGTGCACAATGGTCATGCCTGCATTGACATTTTTTTACCACTAGGGGGACATTGACGCTGTAGAGAGCGTGCAGGGCCTGCTGAAGGTGATGGGTTCCCTCACTGAGCAGCAGAACGGAGCCTTCCTGGATTACCAGGGCAAGCCCCTGCCTTGGTGAACAATAAATGTTTAGGGACTGAGCAGACCTGCAGCTGCAGTTTTGAGAGTGAAATGTCCTATTCTTTCCAGATATATGATTGTAACTGCTCGACAGTTCAGGGGTCTCCTTTGTTGGATTTTTCATTGAATGACAAGTCTGGAATGCAGGTAGGCCAGTCTAGCAGCCAGACTCTTCTGCTATGGAGCTATGCTGTTGTAACATGCACAACCTGCAGTTTGGGATTATCTTGCTGAAATATACGAGGCCTTCTCTGGAAAAGACGCAGTCTGGGTGGCAGAGATATCACAGTGAAAAAGTAAAAATCATCCAATAAAGTGCTACGCAAGTAAAATATAAAGAAATGCTTGTTTTAAAATAAGTAAAAAGTACTATAAATCTATGACCATATTTGAATTCAATGTACAATGTATCAAGCCTTACAAACAGCAGCTCATCAAGCAACATATCCTATGCAAGACGGGCTTGAATTTAGCACTGTAAGTTACAGCACTACACAAAGAAAAACCAGTAAGATGATATTTTTTGCCCCATCAACGCAAAATGTTGATTATTTTCATCTTATTCAGACAAACCGGTGAAACTTGCCTAACTTAATGGCGCAGATTAGCGGAATGATTTTTTCATTCTGTGGACAACGAAAGATCGATCTACGGGGCAGATCTAATAAAGAAACAACATAATAATATTCAACCGAATATAACAAACCGAAATATATACTGTTTGTTCCACCTTTATAAAGTCAATATGTAATGTAAAGTAATAACAACAAAAGATTACAACAACAACTACTACTACTACTACTAATAATAATAATAATAATAATAATAATAATAATAATAAAGAGATATATTGCTTAGGAATCGTGAGGAATCGATCTCAATTCTGAGTGTAGAAAATCATGATTCATACTTTACCTTTTGCCCTACTTTCAATAGACTCTGGCTGCAGATCCATGCAATAGCATTTTTTTTAACTGGGTGGGAGTAACCCGGGTGGTTGTGCGGAATGTATCGGAGTAAAAGGTCGTTATTTGGCTCAGAAATTAATGTAGCTGTGTAAACATAAAACTTGCAAAACTTAAAATACTCCAGCAAAATACAAATCCGGGGAAAAGGCATACTTAACTAGAGTAACGAAGCATTTATTTGTTACACATTTGCTCAGTAAAATTGCTAGCAAATTAGGTTTATATTGCAATTTTCGATTGTTCCTGGGACAGGGCATTATAGGGAACACTTAATTTCCTTTCACGAGAGAAGGTGAGTCCCGTTTCCAACTCCCCGCTCCTCTTCTCACCCCCAAGTAGTAACATGCCAAGGCCCCCAGGCCTCTCCCGGTTCGACGAGGCGGAGCCTGAACAGCGACAGTGGGATCTGGTTTATAAATGGGGGGCGAACGGCGCTGCAGGCACTGGGTGGAAACGTGGAAGGTGAGGTGGACGGAGATCTCCAGCGCGGAACGCCATGGCCACCAAAGCGCAGACTTTCCTGATTTCCGGAGCCAACCGGGGCATCGGCCTGGAGATGGTCAAACAGCTGGTTGGGAGCCGGGCTTCCACCTGCCGGCTGTTTGCCGGCTGCCGCGATCCCGACGCCCCAAAGTCACAGGTACGAGCAGGGGGGTATCAAGCTTTTTAAAAGTGGGGGGGTTCTAGGATGGGGAAGTAAAACTCCCATTGAATTTGTCACAGCCAAATTATAATATAATTATAATCACAATTACAATCAATTATATATAACTTCCAGCATTTCTACATTTTATTTACATCTACACTATGCAAATAAAAGGCGTCTCTCTCGCCCCACCTTTTCCTGTTGTGCATCCTAATATTGCATGACAAAAAGAGAATGATTGCTGCAAGACACAGCTCTATGATAGGAACATATGATAACGTTGAACTGCAGCCCGGCGGCCAGATCATTTAGGCCAGCAACGTACTTCACGCGACGCGAACATACGCAGTAGTGATGTGCGAATCACGATCTTTTTGAACGGATCTTTAAAGTGAACTGAACGAACCGATTCGCTGGTCAGAAAGAACTTGAATCACTGCATACGCATGCGCGGAATGCCTGCTAAGTGCTAACGTTCGGGAGGCAGTCTATCACTAAACAGCATGAGAAACACAGCGGTGATGACATCCAGCCAATGGCTGTCACGCTCAAGTTCACCAACCACTTCCCACTGACTGTACAGTTCCACTGACCTGAGATCAGTGACTACAATGACCACCACAACGTGAGCGCTCCCACCGACCTGAAGAGTTACTGCACTGCAGAACGATTCGCTGAACTAGAAGACCCGTTAATTCACCAGGTCTTCTAGTTCACCGGGTCATTGGATTCAGTCGTTCATTCACCAGTTCCTTTCGTTCATCAGTTCCTTTCGTTCACATGATTCATTGATTCAGTGGTTTGCCGAGTTGCCCTACACTGATTATGTAATGCAGTGACATCTATTGGCCAGAATAAGTATTGCCACGAGTGAGTTCCGGTTTGTACTGAAAAATATTGACCAATTAAACTTTTTTGATTATTATGCATATGTTTGTATTTGTAGCCTATAGTAACTGAAAATATAATATTAATAATAATTAATAATTAAATTATTAAAATAATACATAGCACAATATTGTTTACAACACTTCACTTCTAGCCCCACCCAGTAAGTAATGCGTGAAGTATTATTATTGAACGAGTCAATGATTCAAAGAAGCGGATCAACAAGAACAACAAGAACTGAATCAGTAAAAAGATTCGGTATGCACATCACTAATACGCAGCGGAAGCAGTGTACCGACTATACTTACGTGCATATTTTACGCCTGTCTGGAGGATTACCGGCCGAGACCACCAGGGACAGTGCGAGAAAACCATCTTAGTCGGCCCCTTCGTTTCCGGTCTCACTTGTTCGTATGAGGTTGTGACATGTAAATATAAAATGATGATGGCTGCCATCTTGTTCTGTTTTCTTCTCTCTCAGGCCCTACAGGACCTGGCTAAGAAGTATCCCAAAGTCATCACTGTGATCCAGCTTGGTAACCTCCTTCTAAGTGACGTCATGTGATATCATGAGGAGGAAGTCGTCATTTTGATTCAACTCCAATTCAAAAGTTTTCAGATTAATTTGTATTCAGATTATATTGAACTCAGACCTAATTGTATTCAGATCCATTTGAACTCTTCAGACCTGAGAGTACTGACATTCAATTGTACGCAGATCCAATTTTGCTCAGATCTGATTATACTTAAATCCATTGTATACAGATCCGATTTTACTCAGATCTGATTGTACTCAAATATGGTTGTATACAGATCCAGTTGTGCTCAGATCCAATTTTAAATATATCCAGTTCTATTCAAATCTGATTGTACCCAGATAAAATTCTATTCATAAACAAGAGTACTCAGACCCAATTATATCCAGATCCAGTTGTATTCAGATCTGACTGGACTCGGATCCAAATGTTTTATTTTTTACTCAGATCTGATTGACCTCAGATTCATTCCTCCCTCTCAAACCTGAGCAGATACCACAGACCCTGGAAGCGTGAAGGAGGCAGCATGTAAGGTGGGGGCCATGCTGGAGGTGGGTGGACTGAATGTGCTGGTGAACAATGCCGGGGTGTGGTTTCCTGGGAACCTGCTCAACACCAGCGAGCAGGAGTTCCAGATGGCGATGGACACCAACCTCATAGGACCAGTCAGAGTCACTAAGGTGGGTATCCACACAGCATGGCCGAAGTTTGATGTTTGCACTTGAGGGGGCAAAAAAAACTCCATCTCACTTATCTTCTGTTGCACACAACCTATTATTTTGTCTACCTATTGGGTGCTAACAAACCACTTGGGCAAAGTGCAACACAGAACATGTGCAATGCTCGTCTTGCCCTCCACCCCCCCAAGAGCTCCACCCATGCCAGTTAGAGTTAACCCGGCTTGGTGGGTTCTGGGGGCAGGGGCTGTTATTGTAGAGGAGTTTGTAAGACAATTAAATTTTTATTTAAAAGTTTGTTTCAGTGTTCAAGTCAGAATTAGCTTAAGTTATTTATTGTACAATGCACTTTATTTAAAAAAGTGTTTTTTAATTGATATTCCCATTTTTTATTGGCTTTGCATCTCATGCTGTCTTGCTTTAGGGGTCTTCATAAAGATTGTCTCACTACATTATGAACGTAACCACAGTAATGAGCTGTTATTCTGCCACCTACTGACGACAGCAGAAATAACTGCTAAAAAACATTGAGTGTTGGTGCTTTTTTGGGAGCAGAAATTCAAATAATCATTTTTATCTGAGGCCTCTCCTTCCTAGGGGAATCCATGAACGAAGCCAGACTTTACAAAACAAAAGCTAAACATGATTTGTGTGTTGTTCTTACGTAATTTTGATTCTTGTTCCATTATAAAAAGATTAAAAACTGCTGGGCATTTTTTCTTGATTATGGTTCGTACCATTGACTGTTAATAATACTCTGACTGTTAAATCAAGAGACTTGTGATTAGTGATCCCAGTTTGAGATCCCCCCTCCCCACAGGATCATTACCTGCTGATGTTGTGACAATCCTCTCTCAATCTCGTGAAGGAGTTCCTGCCCTACCTGCTCCAAGCCTCCAAAGCCTGCACCCAGCCAGGCATGTCCTGGTCCAAAGCTGGAGTCTTCAACATCTCCTCCCTCTTGGGGTCTATTACGAAATCCCCTGAGAGATATGCCTCCATTCACGGCATCTCCTACAGGACCAGCAAGGTACAGGGCATGTGGCATCTACCTCGGAAGTCTTGCTTGGAAAGGTTTCTCGTTTATCCTCCATGAAGGTCTCACAAGTGGTCACACTGTACTCCCCTACACAGACCTATTGAGCTTGTTTGAAGCCAATTGAGATCTATGCTACTGTGACCCTTAGACATGGCATGTATTGATTGGTAGGATCACAGAGAGGCAGGGTCAAATGATTGTCTATGTTGGTCCTGTGGATAAATGCCATATTGGAGCTGGGAAAGACGCCACACTCAAGTGCAATAAGTTATGAAAGCCATTTAGCAATACCAGGGACCTGTTTCAAATATCAAGATTTCTTGATTAGTCGGATAACTTGCTGGAATTAAGGTAGTCTGACCTAAATGTAAGCGAACAAAGATTTATCAATTCCATTTAAACTGGGGTACCTTAAATCCAACAAGTTATCCAGCTAAACAAGGTCCCTCGTATTACTAAATGGCTAAACTGGTTGGACAGTACTGTGTGTATACAGCTGATTTAATGAGACACAAGACATGAGTGTTAATAAACGGTATATAACTACAGCTTTCACTTCTGTTGATAAAGGGTGCAGCCATCTTGAATTCCGAGGTCAGGAATGTAGAAGTTCCTCCAACTTTCTGTGTCGGAATGCTGACTTCAGGAGGTGTTCCTGATGACATTTCTGTCTAGGAACTCTGAAATTCTGACTTCTGATTTCAAATGGAAAGCACCATAATATCTTAAATGTATAATTTTATTTTTGTTGTGCTACTGACATTATTATGGAAATGCTCCTATTTGCTAATAGGCTATAGCTTCTCATTTGCTCACAGCTGTGCCTCAGCAGCTTTGATAAACAATAAATGTGAGGTGGTCAGAGGCTGATTGTTTATCCTCCCTTTGTTACCCAGACTGCGCTGAACATGTTTAACCAGTGTGCTGCGTTGGAGTTCAACAAGGACGGGATCCTCTTCGCTGCCCTTCACCCTGGCTGGGTCCGCACAGACATGGGGGGTCCGAACGTGAGTGACTGTCCAATAGAAGCTTTGTGGTGTGGGGGAGGGGTCTGAATATCATGTTTCCAGTTTGTGTGAGTAATACTTTACTGCCAAACAATAATTGATCTGGTGCACAGTGGTAAAGCCTGCATTGACCTTTTTTTACCACTAGGGGGAAATAGACGTTGTAGAGAGCGTGCAGGGCCTCCTGAAGGTGATGGGCTCCCTCACTGAGAAGCAGAACGGAGCCTTCCTGGATTACCAGGGCAATCCTGTGCCTTGGTGAACACAGGCTGCCCCAAAAGGCTGTGAATTAAGGTGGATGTGAATAATTATGTGATTCTGCTCTGTGATTGATGTGGGGTCTGGCAGCAATCCCCATTACCTTGTCAGAAATGGCAGCACACAGGGTACACACAGGTTGGGCCAGTCCCTGAGAACCAGCACACACTTCATGATTAGCTCCTGGCCTCTGGAACTCACTCCCTACTGCTATTTGTCTATCGACCTCTGCTTCAGATTTTAAAACCAAACTAAAAACCTTCTTTTTGCTAAATTGTTTTAACCTTCCCAATCCATAACGTGTTATTAGTGTTTTTTGTGACCTTCCTCTGTAAGCGTCTTTGAGTTCTTGTGAAAGCACTATATAAATGTATTACATTCTCACATTATTATCAGTTGAAACATGTCACTTCACTTAACATATGTCTTGGAGGAAACCAAGGCATCAATATTAGTCATAATGCACCGAAAAGTGTGAATGCCCCCCCCCCCCAAGCTTTTAGATTAGAATGAAAAACAATGGAAAATATGGAAAATGGTGACCAGGTTTATATTTTTTTATATGAAATATTTAACTTAATCACTCCCAATCACTTGGTAAACCCTTTTACACACAGTCACATTTGGGGAGCCAATAGACAAAACTAACACAAGCCACATAAAAAAATGCTCAGAAAAAATCCCATACACTTAAATATACACCCCTTTGTAACAAACATTTGGACATTACAAAAAACAACAGTGCCATAAAACCTTCAAGTAATAAATTAAAATGAAATGAGAATTAACACTGTAGCCTTTACATATTTAAAACAAACGATACTGTGCTTAAAATACAAACATTTTCATGATACAGAATTACAATTCCAGCACCCTACCGAGGTAGGAAGAAATATGAAAATAAGACATGGATACAATGAAATTAAACAACTATTAATATTGCAACAAATAACAGTCAAGGACAGCGCAGCGCACATAATTGCTTTCTAAAAGTAGGGTATTAAACCAGAAATGGAAATCAGAAGAAAAAAGAACAACTAAGCATTTTTTACACAATTATTTAAGGCTTTCAAGATGGGCTGTGGGAAAATTATTAACGTCAAAGAAATCATGTTACCAAACGCAACAAGCTTAAAAACAAATGTAATGTAGGTCAGTAACTTTGAGGGAAAAAAAACCTGTACAGTACATGTAGCCTATTTTTTATCCATATAAAACTAATGCTTTTAGAAATTGGTTTATGATTAGTTAACATTTTGTTACTGTCAGGATTTGAACCACAACATATTCGTAAATGTAGTACAGGTGGTTTAAGGGTATTAAGCATTTTATTTTGGGTATGTCCTATATCGTTATCGTTAAGCAATGGTAAACTGTCAATCTGCGTTACAACAAAATGCTTCTGTGCATGCAATGGAATGAATCAATACTGTGAGCCAACACCTCCGACTGCATGTAAAACATGTCAGTCGTGAATATTAATGTTATTGGTACAATGTCAGAAAAAAGTACCAATTTGTACACTTGAGGTTACAATCACTTGTCACTGGGGATGTACCATTTAGGGTCTGCCAAATGTACCCTAGTTGCAGGTTAGGCTACCTTTAAAGGTACAGAAATAGACTCCAAGGAACATTTTTTGTACCAATTGGGGAACATTAATCTTCTTTGTACCTTGGGGCACAAAACTGTACCAGGGCTGTACTCTTGTTTCTGACAGTGCAATTTATCCTGTCTTGTTCAGACATCTCCCAATTACCTTGCAGAGAAGCCTCGCTTCAAGGTCGGTATAAAATATTTGATCGCAAATCTATCTGCCCAATCAATGTTGTCTAGGCAAAAAACTATGTATGACGCTCCCTGACTCCCAGTGAAGCACTTATACCGAGCGGGCTTCAGAAGCACGTAATTGGAGCATATTGACCAATAAGCTTTA
>JAODKK010000043.1:13560344-13571670 GCA_026774405.1 Petrocephalus microphthalmus | reverse complement strand
GACAGGGCCTGTAATTCTTTTACAAGCTCTCACAGAGAACCGAGTCCTGCAAGTTCTCTGGGCATGGCCAGCCCCCTATAAGGTGTGTGTGTGTGGGGGGGGGGGGGTAGCATGGCCATGTGTGTTTCTACAACAGACTCTAATGACCCTCACTAACGGTGACTGTGACGCAGCATGACGGAGGCTCTGTCCCCCCCAACCCCCCCAGCAGGGGAGAAGAAACAAGAATCACAAACAACATGAATTTACACTGTAAATATGACACATTATTATTATTAAGAGTGTTAATGTAACAGAAAGCAGCAGGTGACTTTTTTTTCAGTGTAAGTTTAGTAACATTTCATCAGTCCTTTTCGACACAGCGACTCAGTAATAATACTGATCAAAAGGGTTAGTGTGAAATTCTCTCAAAACACACCACTAGAAAAGCGTATATAACAATAAACTGCAGTATATGACTAGGCTTTCTCACATGGGCCACACGAAACATGGATTAGTCGTTACAAAAATAGGCGCAGGCTGGGTCAAACCGTTGGAGCCCAAATCAAAGTCAGACAGGCTTTCCAGGGTGGCAGATGGTCCTCAGAGCAGGATTTTCCTTCGAAAGGGCTCAGAAGTACACGTTATAGGCTGTCAGAAGCACTCGTGTTCTCTATGCTTGTCAGAGAAAAAACAGAAAACTAACCAGCCTCTCTGGATAGTTCCACCCACCCTCACTGGTAAAAAAAAAAAATCCATCCATTCAACTGTCCAGTTTCCATGATCACTTGCAAACGAGACTATTTTCCTCAAATAAAACACCAAACTTTTACATTATTAATATATAAATGCTCTCTGTCAAAGTGTCTACTACTGAATTCCAAGTATCATATTTCATCATATAACTGCTGTTGAATGCACTCTTCCCATATGTGTATTATCCTATATTGAACTGAGCTTTTGTAAATGCACAGCAAGTGTGATTGTCACGTGGTCTCATTTACTGCCTGCCTGCACCCTACTTAGCACCAATATGTGGCAGATTATACCAGCCAGTGACTGACACTGACTCCGCCCACTGTGGGGTTTAAAGCCTCATTTCCCCCCCATTTTACTTTTTTGATTTAAAAATCATCACGTTGCCACATCCGTTCCTTCATACGTTTTCTATACCATTTATATATAAAAATATACAAGCATGCATTAGCATTGGGAAACTTATTTATGTAGTTATTTTGGCAACTTCAAATCCTTCATCACATGACCTGTCACAGAACTTCACCATGTGATCAATCAGTTCCTGCATCACATGTCAGAGTTATATAACATGTTTTCCAGTGGTCGAGCGCTAGTCACACAAAGACTAAAATAAGCTATAGTATTTAAACTGTATTGCATCGACCTATGCTGTATACCATATCTCCAGTACAGGGCCATAGCGAATCAGGTGTCCAGGGGGCCAGGTGATGTTCACACACCCGGAACACAAAGTCACCATACTGTCTGAACAAAGTGAGCACGCCAACTACTCACGATCAAAGACAGGGACCGGATACCAACCCCCGGCCCTGGAGACGCGAGGCCTCGCTGCTGAACAGTGCGCCCCCTGCAGGCCACACTGGGAAAGTCAGCCACCAGGCCCCCGGCTCCTGTTGCGATACCGAGGTTCTAGCTTACCAAGCAGCACTTCTTTAATGGTAAAAGAGCGAATAGCGACAGAATGTGCGAATGCCCCCGTTTGGCCAAGTTCACTTGGGTGGTCTCTCTCCTTCATTTCAGGTTAAAAAAAAAAAAAAACACAACTAAAAGAAAAGCCTTACTGGAGATATAAATTATATCATAATTATAATTAGGCTGATGTTTGTCAGGGTCAGTAACAGTGTGTCCTGGGTTACGGTAAACCGCATTGCTTTGCTTTTAAATGAAACGAACCCAGGGCCTGTAGTGTATGGGGTAACAGAACGGTGGTCCTGTCCATGGACTGCAGACTCTGTCCCTCGTAGGGCAAAAGGTCAAAGGTTAAAGGGCAAAGCAGCCAGGATGATGGCCCCGCGACGTCCTACGTGAAGCTCTGAAACGTCTTTTCTTAAATCGGAGGCGCGGTGCTCATTCAGCGAGGCGGGGGTGGGGGTGTCGGGAAGCACGGCGGGACGTCCCCCTCCAGTCTCCGTGGTTACACCCGGCCCACCTTGGCGTCGCCGATGGCCCCCCAGACGTCGAACACGAACTCGTCGGGGAAGGCGAAGTCGCCCAGGGTCTCGTCCAGCGCCTCGGCGAACTCGTCTGGGTTACGCTTGTCCTTGCCCAGCTCCACCATGGTGGCCGCTGTGCGTCACAGACACGCCTGGGTGAGTAACCACGACGACAGCACCCTCATACACACACACACACACACACACACACACACACGCACGCACGCACGCGCGGCGTAACGAGAGCGGCTCCCCTACCCAGCTCGCTGTCTCTGATTCCCATGTAGCTCTCCAGGAGGTCGTCAACCTTTTCAATGGCCTTCTCTTCAAAAGCAGATGGCTGAGGGACAGTGGGGTGAAAAAAATGAGACAGAGAGAGGTTACTCTCCAGCCAATGCGAGCCACGCTGCGGGGGGGGCTATCGTTTGCTCAGACACTGTATACTCTGTTGACTGCCCCCTTCATCCAGGTAGACGGGCCAGGTAGGGGTGATCGGGGGGGGGGGGGGTGGAGTTTGGAGTTTACAATACCAGCAAACGTACCAGTTCCTCTACAGTGGCGGGCCCCTTTGACCTCAGACGCAGCGTCCCGCGTCCCGTCCCCAGCTGGGCCCCCCCGGATCCAGCTCGGGCACCCCCTGATCGCTGGCTGATCATATCTATAAACAAATAAACACCCCCCAAAATAAAAACAGAACATATTTCCCCCATTTTCATTTACTGTCAATATAGCTACTTGCAAAAAAAAAAAAAAAAAAAAAAGTGAAATTATTAGTGGGTGCCAATTCAGTCCCCTAGAGGTCCAAAGTGACTCGCTGTGAAGCATTACAGACACCCCGACCCACCGAAGGCCTTCAGGGGCTCCACCAGTTTGAGGCAAAAGTTCCGCCCCCTGGGCAGGTCCTTCAGCATCTTGGCGACTTCGTAGTGTCTGCAGCCAATCAGACTCTTTCCATTGATGGCTTCGATCATGTCCCCGACGTTGACCACCTGCATCTGGTAAACGATGCTCCCCTCCCGAATTCTCTGGAACACAAAGGGTTTTTTTTTTTTTTTTTTTTTTGAAGCAGGTTAGGAAACGTGGCATGCCTCCCCACTCTGAAAAACGGTCAGTCCTGCTCCTGAAAATTCAGCTCTGTGAGTTTTACAGTTTGTGCCTGAACGATATCTGTGATAGAGGAGGCAACTTGCCGTCAGTCACGATAAAACGATGACGTGTTCTGCAGCCAATCAGAATGAAGACTTGCTTCCTCCCCACCCAGCAATGCACTTCCTATCCTAAACTGCTTTCCCCACCCACCTTGATGAAAGCATATCCGGCCCCATTGTCGGTGATGGTGAGCCCCAGGGCGTCCTCGCCCTTAAACACATCCACCTCCTTCCTCTGGCCCTTCACGTGGGCAAAGATGAAATCCTCCAGCCCGATTTGGCCGCCCAACAACTTCTCCATGTCCACCTTGTGGGTGTTCAGCGTGCAAAACATCACCTGGAACGAGGGGGGTATAGAAATGTATAACTAAACATCAACCCAACGTGTGTGTATATAGCACCTTTCAAATGTGTGGTAATATGTCACTACGTCATTTATATAGAGTGATACATGATCAGATGGCCCACGAGAGTCACCAGCTTGGTGATATTTTCTACTAAAAACAAGCTTATGTTCAGGACTGTGACCACAACTTAATGGATTTCCTTCCCCCTGCTGTTGCTGGTTACAGCTGCCCCACATCACCCACATCAGCCGGCGGGATCCCGAAGGCTTCCCCAATCTTGCCGTAGAGCTCCCGCACGTTACTGAAGCCTTCGATTCGCCCGGTTGGGCTCCCGTGGGCCAGCTGCGTGTGGAAGACCAGCCGCGGCCTGAGGCTGGCGGGCGGAGGGGGGAGGCCCGGGGTGACCGTTCCCAGGGAGGCCCCCTCCCGGGCCCCGCCGGCCCCCACGCCCTCCAGTCCCGCCACATCAAGGCCCGCCCGGATGGGCTCCGCCTCCTCGTTCTCCACGAGCGGCGGCGCCTTCTTCCTCCTCCCCAGACCCAGTGGCATCATTCCGTCGTCTGTGTCCTCTCCTCCGGGGCCAGGCCTTTGTCCCTTGCTTCTCAGGCACTCGTCAGCACAGGCCTGGGCATACCACCGAGCGCCTGTGCTCTCGCTGGGGACAGGACGCCTGCCTGCGCCTCCCACAGCTCAACCAGCAGGAGGCGTGAGCATTAGCGTTTCGAGTCCTCCAGGAGTCTGAGACACATTCACCGCTCGATGGTATACTAGCCCTTACTTGGAACTACGCCCTGGAAAACAAAAAGATAAGAGTGTCTAATATAACATCATTAAATAATAATCACACCGCAGGTAGTGTAAACAGTCTGATGAACTGGTTCCCGGTCACACCCCAATCGGTTTGCTTTAACATCAGCCTGCAAACTATTTTACAACGAGCTAAATTCATACACAGGATCTCCTCTTGCAGCTTTCCTGGAGTGACGTTTCCAAGTTGTTATGGCGCTTAGAAATGACTGCATCATCACGGGATTCTGTACTCCAGCATGAATGCGGTGAGCAGTTTATGGCGAAGCCCCGTGTTTACTGGGGCTCTGCATGAAGCTGCTTAGCGGAACCAGTCGGGACCAGTGTTCCGATCCGAGCAGCAAAATAGTCACGTGTCACCCCTCATCCTGCGCCCCCTCCCCCCCCCCAAAAAAAATCTGTGGCAAATCCCCCTTCCGACTGCATGCATTCCCACTTTTTGGGGGCGGGTGGGGGCGTCGTGTCGGAAGTGCGATCCGCTTCACTCGCCATTAGCAGCTCGACTCTTCGCCAAGGAAGCCGACAGAAGCGGCTCCAGATGAGGCGGACTTCCTGCAATACCGTTAGCTAGCTGGCTAGCAGCCGACTCCCTGGCTGCTTGGCGGCGATCGCATCTTTCTGTTACGCAGGACAGCCGGCTGACCAGTTAGTGAGCGAACATCGTTCCCGGTTCTTTCACTCGTTTAAAAGCACGTCCACATGCATGCATTGCCTAACGCAGCCCGATGTGGCCACATGAAGCCGAACTTTTGGTGACCGCATTTAACCCTTTCATTAAATGTTATAGATGTTATCGTATGTTTCGTTTGATGGTCCGCCGCCAGGACACGCATTTGGCGGGGGGGGGTGGGGGGGCATACTTACCGAATCGGATGCTTGTCTCGGGGCTCCGGTCCCCCAGCGCAGGAATCAGTGCTGGATTCGAGGAAGGCGTCCAGTTCAAGCCCCAGTGCAGCAGCCGACAATGAGACTGGGCGAAAGAGCGGAGGTACGTCACCACACGAGGGCGGGACTTAAAACTCCGCAGCCAATCGACGCGCGACCCACACCCAATCATCATCAGCATCATCGTCACCATCTTTCCAGAACAGGGACCGGGATTTGCTGGGTTGACTTGTACATCGGTTATTGAACAGTTTGATAGTTTGTCTACCCATGAACTATAAAACTATTTGATTTGTGCGAAGAAAACGGCAAACCTAATGCCTTAACAGTGCCGGGTCAGAACCCGTCTGGCTGCCTGTCAAAAGAAGTGTAAACATGAACACTTACCCATTATAGGAGTTTTTTCAGCTGAATTTTAATTTAGTTTTAAAACGGATTTTGGGCTCCCAACTGGTGTGTGAATTAGGGTCTGATGCTCTTTTTTTGGCAAAGATCAATGTATTTACTGATTGTGAAAACTATTGTATGCGACAATTAAGGAAGGGGATGTTTTAATCACTTTAATGTAATTGCATAAACACGTTGTTTTTAAATGAGGAGACAAAAATGTTTATTTTACCCGTGGTCGCGTCACATAATCTTATAAATGTTATCTGACACGAGTTTTCTAAATTATTATTTTTCAAGTAACCCCTGCATAGACGTTAATTATAGATCATTTCAGAACGTTGAATATTTTACATCTTTGCCACGGTTCACTTTTTACACAATAAATATAGTGCACACGTATATCTTAGGAATCTCAGTTAGGGACAAAGTTATTTCTGTCCCTAAAATTACTGCTGATTGTATATCGTAATTAGGGCATATAATTCGTAAGTGGTAACCATAATGGCAGATCGTGTCCGTTATATCACAATCAGTATTCCCGTACCACCGAGTAGAAATTATAACAGCGGTTTCCAATTTGAAGCCGTTTTAAATTGATGATTTTATGCTGATTTTGCTTACAGGAACCTCCTTTTGGGGAGCAAATCATATAACTTTGAAGATTTTAGGGGATGATTTACAGCAGGGCTCCGCAACTATTTTTCTCCGAGGGCCAAATTCTGTCAGCAACACAAAGTCAACGTCCACTGTATCCAAAAACAATGCCTTCTGGGCCGGTCCCCGGCGATAAGATGATATTTGCCGGCTTGGCTCTCGATGATCAAACTTGCCGACAGCTAGGGCATTCAGTGGTATAAATGTAATGTTAGTGACCACCGATTTACAGTAAGCTTTTTGAAAAGAATTTATTGTTGTACTTAAATATGCACAAACGGAATATGCATTGGTTCCAGAGCCTAGTTAACACATTTGCATAATCTCTGGTCCAACTCATTTAAAATGAATTAAGCAAGCGATGCATCAGTCTAGCAAAGATGGCTGTAGCTAAGACTTTAACTGCATCAGCTGGCTGAGATCCATAATGATTAATTCTGACATCCAACCACACAGCTATTGACTAAGTAGTGTCACACTCAGGCTTTGCGTGATCAGCTTAAAATGATCAAAGCAAAATTGGGCAAAATTATTTAAAATGAGGCAGGTGTCAGTAAAAGTTAGCTGAGTTAAACTGCCCTCACATCCAACCCTGACAACTGCACTCCAACTCCACTGCTGTTGAAATGACTGAGAAAAAGTTTCATATAATGAGTTTTACACACAAAGCATACATTCTGTAAGACTGAACATTTATACACTCATTCGTAGATCCAATCATAGATATATATGTGTGTGAATGTATATATAAGTGGCATTTATAATTAGTTCACATTTACCAACTGACCCTCACCAGAAACAGCAAGTGAAATGACTTCCTGCCCATATAACAACATCAGTTAAGCAATTTAGAGATAGCTGAGGTAGATCAGAATCTAGTACAGCCAAATGACCTCTAGGATTGGGACTGCCAACTAGTGGGGTGTTTCTTAACAATATAACAGACACATCCAGCACGAAGCAGGGTTGACTTAATGTTACTCAAGCATGCAGAGAACACAAAATGAATCGAAACAATAGCCTCGGACTCTATTGATAGGATTTTGCACTTGAACACCTTAATTATGCATTATTTTCCCCCAAATAATATATACAAATGCAGTTCTTTTTGTAATGTGCCCACGGAGTACTCAGTTTCACTTCTGAGGTTTTGGGGAATGGCACATTATAAATAAGATATAGTGTATTATTCTGTTCTAATTGCATCAATCAATCCCGATGGCTGGGATTGTTTGGGACCTTTGCATTAATGAAAGAGGGTAATTAAAACCTAAACTGCTACACAATCCATAATTCACAATCCTGCAGGGGAAGGCTTCTCTCTTTAAGAAAATGGAAATTTGAGGACCTAGAGGCATCGGCCCAATATTGGAAATCACAATGAAATACTGAAGTTCTGCAGAATTAAGAATTTACATATAGTCAGACCCTCCAGGATTCAGGATTTTTCTGGTGTCACATGACAATGAAAGGAGAGAAGAAAATGGACTTACTGAGGGACAACCAACCCAACTGATAACAAAGGGGAGAAAAGGTATCCATGCGTGGAGCAAACTGTGCATTTGAGGAACATCTATCTTTTCACTGTGACTGTTGCATATATTACACACATACTCGCGAAACATCTCATGAATCACTCCACCACACCTTGCAATAGCGCCTCCTGGTGGGACTGTACTCATCTGCAGTCAGACAAAAACAGTATTATGGTGACTGGATGAACTTGGGGCGAGCCGCCCAAATATACATATACGTCACACACGATTCTGATTCAGCAATTTCCCCCATTTACCTTCTTCTAACCTTTATTAGAATGCTACTCTGTGATCCTGTTGTTTTGAATATCTGCCAAATATTTATTACATTTTCAAATCCCCAAAAAAAGGACAAACATGCTAAGCTTGTTAGCAAATAATAATGTAGCTGGTTAGCATATGCTAGCCTTCCTGCCAATCAGGACACTCTTCTACTTTTAATGCACTGAAAGAGGTACCAACAGTTGAAGACAATTAAAAATAAGTTCCGTATTAATCAGTAAACTCTGTTAAA
This sequence comes from Petrocephalus microphthalmus, assembly GCA_026774405.1. Classification (NCBI taxonomy): domain Eukaryota; kingdom Metazoa; phylum Chordata; class Actinopteri; order Osteoglossiformes; family Mormyridae; genus Petrocephalus; species Petrocephalus microphthalmus. Next base: position 13,563,219 of record JAODKK010000043.1, on the reverse strand, counting down.
CAAATAAGCGAAATAAAATATTTCTGTAGTCTGTCGTTCCAGGAAGACGTGCTTGAAAATATGGCAAAGTGAGCCCCAGTGAGAAGCGTGGGCGGTGGGGGACCGACGGTGCCAGCCAGGCCATGTACATCTGGGCGGGGCCTCAGGGCGCGAGCGCCTGGCTGACAGCCTCACAGGCCCCTTGGCTCAGCCGTTCGGGGAACACCACCTCGAATTCGAGCACTAGGTCGCCCCTCTTCTCGGGGCACTTGGACTGGGGCAGGCCCTCTCCCAAGATGCGCTTCTTTGTCCCAGGCTTGACCACATCCCGGGTTGTCATGGTGATAGTCCGACCATCCAGCGTGGGGACAGTGACAGTGCAGCCGCAGAGCGCCTTGGAGGTGGGGGGGGGGGGACATTGAGAGGATCAGCGGGCGCAGACAGGGAAAGAACAGGCTCGGGTACATTCTGCAGTTACATTACGCCTCTCAGCCAATAGCGTAAGAGTATACTTCTTGACAACAGTATAGCTGATGCCATAGGTTAAAATAGTAAACAAATGAAAACATTTCTGCTGCATAAAGAATCACAGTGGCACAGCATAATTCATGGTGACTGCAATATTAAAAATAGCAACAATCACTCCCTTCTTGTTGCTGCAGAGATATCTCTATGAAAGTTTTACACATTTATAAGGATATATAACTGAATCAATTTCAACCAGGGGACTGAAAGGCAGAACAGGAACACTGGGGTGCCTCTCTATCTAGCATACTAGCACATGGTAACCAGAGGACATTTGCACTCACATCTCTCAGGGGTATCCTCGTGAGGTAGATGATGTCAGAGCCCTCCCTGCGGAAAACAGGGTGTGGCTTGTCCTTGACCACGAACACCACGTCGGCGGGGATGCTGGTGGGGGTCTCATCACCTTCTCGGGGGAAGGTGATCCTGGTCCCCTCCTTCCATCCCCGCCGGATCTCCACGGTCAGGATCTTGTCCTCGCGGCGCATCGTCCGGCCGTCCGCGTTCAGCCGCCGGTGGGAGATCTTCATCTTCTTGGTGCAGCCGGAGAACACCTCCTCCAGGCTCACCTGTAGGTTGTGCACCACGGGGGCGTCCTTCTTTTTCCGGGTGCCGTGGGCAACCCCCGGCCACACCTTAAAAGTCTGCTGGAAGCCGGGCATGCTGCCCATCCCAAATCCGGCAAACGGGTCATTGATGTCCACGTCCCCGTCCAACCCGCTGCTCTTCCCGAAAAGGTGGTCAAAGGGGCTACGTCCTCCGAAGAATTCGGCAAACATGGCGTGCGGGTCGCCGTGAAACGTGTAGGTGCAGTCAGAGGCCCCCGAGTCGCCACCCCTCGGAGATCCTTTTAAACCTGAAGAGAAGCCGCGTGAGTTAAGATGGGTAAACGCCAACTCGACGCTGTTCAACAGACCTACAGACATGCATGTCCAAAGAAACAAATCCGTTTACGGTGCCTTCGAAATGTAAATGTAATGAAAATGAAATCAGCATGCCATTTTACGATTAATATCAGCAGCAGGCTGCCGAGGAAGGCGATTCAGGGTATCTGGTCACCCATCCATTCATCCATCCATCTTCCATAAACATTTCTCCACTGCAGGTCACAGACTTCCAGGAGCCTAGCACACAGGCATATATAAATATAAATATATACATAAACAAAATAAACAATCTAATTAAGTAGTGCGAAAGGCAATATGAAAACTAAATGCATCTATCATCTTAGGACTGTGGGAAAACACAAAAATAGAAAGAAGTAATAGAGACAAGCAAACTGCACACACACACACACACACACACCGAGTCAGATGGGTAATCGGACTGACAGCCCCTGAAGGCGAGATGCCATAGTGCTGCCCACTGACCCACCACTGCGCCCATTTAGCAAATTACACTTCCATTAGAATCAGGAGATGTGGAAACAGGACGCAGGACGACGACAGTCATTAACGCAGCGAAACGCGGCTCTGACCCGAAATCGACCCATTTCCCGGGCTGACGAGTGAGCCCATGCCGAAGTTAAAGGCACCGGCCCGGGGGCCGCGGCTGCGCTACCTTCCTCCCCGTGTAAGTCGTAGAGGTCCCGCTTCTTCTGGTCGCTCAGGACGTCATACGCTTCTGCAATCTCTTTAAATTTCTCCTCGGCCCCGGGCGCCTTGTTCTTGTCCGGGTGGTAGCGCAGGGCTTGCCTGCGGTACGCCTTCTTGATCTCGTCGTCCGAGGCGCCCCTCCGCACGCCCAGCAGTCCGTAGTAATCCTTGCCCATGGCGCCCGATGTTACCGGAGGATGTTTAACTTTGGGGACGGCGCGTTAATCCCGGCGAAGCCCGGTCGCGTCGCTTCATTCCGCTCCCCCGACTCTCGCCTCTCCTTCATCGGCTGACCCCCATTCACAGAAAAAGGGCAGTTTTATATATATATATATATATATATATATATACGTATAATCTCCAGGCGGATCCCCGAGTCCTTGGGACGGCAGAAGCGGCGCCGCCGTCTCCGCTCCGGCTGCTCGCGAATCGCGGAGAAACTTCCAGAAGGAGCCGCTAGACACGCGACACTCCTAACGGCACTTCCGCATACCGGCTGTCGCTAGGTGTCGTCACGGGGCTCCCTCCGCCGCACATGCATGTAAACAGTACACGTCACGAATGACAGCAATAATAATAATAATAATAATAATAATTACTATTATTATTATATGTTTATGTAATCATAATACGTCGATGTAATGATAATAATAAAAATAATAATAATAATATCAATGATATGTCGATGTAGTAATAATAATAATATCCATCCATCCATCCATTTTCCAACCCGCTTATCCTGTTCAGGGTCGCGGGGGGTCCGGAGCCTATCCCGG
>JAODKK010000043.1:13534626-13552094 GCA_026774405.1 Petrocephalus microphthalmus | reverse complement strand
GGGGGGGGGGTGTGGGGTGGAGTGACACTGGCATGTCACATCAAAAGGGTTTTGGGGACAGACATGGAACACCATCACATTCAGTAGTACAATGTATCTATCAGTCATGGTTTGCATACGAGTGGACAGCACGAGCCCAGCTTATAGAAAACGCGTGCTTTAACAAGGGATGGTTTTATAAACTATAAGGCCGGGAGGGGGTCAAAATTAAGCCGCTGCTCCTAGGGAGGAGCCTGGGGCATGTCTTACCAGAAGGAGGCCCCGAGGCAGGCCCAGGATACGCTGGAGAGATTCTCTCTCTCAGCTGGCCTGGGAACACCACGGCATTCCCCCGGTTTTGCTGGAGGAGGTGGTTGGCGAGAGGGAGGTCTGGGCATCCCTGCTTAGACTGCTGCCCCCGCAACCCGACTCCACATGAGCAGCAGAGAACGGATGGACGATTTTATATTAAAAAAAGAGAATGTTCTCTTCACGGGGGCCTCGCTACTCTTCACTGGTCTTAGCATGAACAAACAATGTGAGCAAAAGCTGAGCAAATGTCTGCGAGGGATGGAAACGGGAGTTTTTTTTTTAGCAGCGAGGAAGTAGAACGTGAAAAGCATGAAGATGTGCCCTCATGTACGAAGCTTCAGCCCTCGAGCCAGCTCTACCACCTCTAGCCAAATACGAGCACGTTCTGCGGTAGTAAGACAGGCGGGACGGCGGCCCAGTGGAAATGAAGACTTTATTTAAATGTACAGAGGTGTGGCGGCGGGCTCGGGGATCACGCGGCTTGGGCCTCCTCCAGCCTCTTCTTCCTCACCAGCAGCCGGCGTTCCCGTTCGTACTCCTTCATCCGCATCACGTAGCTGCGAGAGTCACATGGACGGCCGCCGTTAGGCTCCCGTTCCCCATGCAGCGCACGGGCTATGCTATTGGCTGTCAGGGGTGCCACACAGTCCATGAGCAGATACATCATCAGTGTAAGTAGGGCGCCCGAGCCGGCCGTACTCACTCCTGGTGCTCGCAGTAGTCCCAGTCGTGCCGCTCGTGCTGGCAGGCCAGGAAGTTGGGCCAGTTGTCCCTCTTGCACTTCATGAGCTTTAGGAGGTGGTGGGCGCAGTAGTCGCGCTGGATGAGCGGCAGCTGGCCCAGGTTCATCTGCTCCTGCGTGGCCACCATCTCTGCCGGATGACAGCGGACGGTCACATGCGGGACGCTGGGACCAGACACGACCGTACACTTAGCCAGTCAACTGCACCCCGAAAAGAAGGTCGATGACTCGTCGGAGAATAACTACACTACCTCACCGCTGCCAGCAGGCACATATTCATGTATTATGATAAAAACACATGCATATTTGCTTTTATCCAGGAGAAGAGCTTTTTAAATCATTTTCTAATTCCCGTTGATCCATATTACAGAATTAAACCATCCGGGACCAGCTGTTGTGCCCCTGAGCAATAGCCCTTAACCCCAGCTCCATGGGCACTGCACACTGGCTGATCCAGCTCTGAGACTCCCAAGCTTATATGCATGTCGCATGGAGATCAAGATGGGATAGGCAAAAAGACAATTTCCTCATGGGGATTAATAAAGCATGACAATTCTGTTCTATATTATATGTAAGACGCTGATAATGAACGTTAAGTCTAATGAAATGAGACCAATTTTAAGCAAATTAGATGCAATTTGCTACTAAAAAAATTACACGGCTTTGGACAAAATTTCACTCGTGCCGTATTCTCCATGAACAGGAGGGTATGACATCTTACAGTTTGACTGTGTGCAGGACCGCCGGGTTGAACTCAACCGGAAAATCAAAACAGCATTGCAGATACGTAAGAAGGACCTTCATTTCACTAAGACTGTATTTACGGTGTCAAGTGGGTCCTGATATTAATGCCAAAAGCAGCTCGTCGACGCACAAACACTACGCGATATGACAGCTCACGGCCCACACTCGCAAGCGAGATATAATACCTAACAGTCTCCATATCGTGAAACAAATGGCAGCTTTACTGATACATATTTATAACGGTCACCCCCAACATTTTATCTTCCATATTTCGGGTAACAGTGATAATAGCATTATGGTATGCGCGGGTCTTCGGTGCAACATGCTAATACAGGCTAATAGTTAACGAGCTACCCATAAACAGCCAGTGACTGCGTGTGATTCTGTGCACATCTTAACACATTTTATCGGTGTTGAACTGTACGCATAGTACAAACCTCTCTCTTTTCTTTCGCCAAATCCATACTGTGGGTCGAAACTGGGGGGTTTTAAAGGGTCCGGTTCGGTATCCCTTTCAGTAATATACGCTCGGCCCAGATGAGTCCCCATCTTTGTCTATGCGCCACTAAAAAATTTGACCTCCCAGTCCTTTTATATAGTCGGAATATTTGCCAGTTTGTATAAATCTGTCAGATATGCATAAATAAATCGAGGGGACGGTGCTACAGTCACCGCCACAGTGATTGCTGTCCTCCAGCTAATGCTACTTTACCGTCCTTAACTGTGACCGCGGAGCACTGCTCTAGCTCGCGCCGTCAGGAGGCGGGCTATGCGCCTTTACATCCAATCCGCGTTCGAGTTATAAGCAGCAGCCAATCAAACAACGACTAACTTTGCCATGGTTCAGCCCCGTCCGTATGATAGAGAAGCGGACGGTCCTACCTTACTTTCATTCCCCGGTAGGAAATGAAACGTCGTGCACTTAGTTCCGCCAATATCTTAGATGCGGGTGGCATTCTCTCATTACGAAGATATTTTAAAATAAGCTTGTAGTGAAGTTCATTAACCTTGGTTTTTAATTTGTTAAGAAATTGACAAGACATTTGCTGGAGTCCGCTGTGAGGTAGGGGGCTTGTGCCCCCTATAGAGAACGTGGTTGGTTAAGGTCCCGTGTTTTGACGGTATTTTATATTATTACTATTTTAATCTATATTATATTTTTGTACTTATTGATATTTCTTATTTTCGTCTTTTAAAATGTCTGTAAAGCGTTTTGTAAACCCTGTGGTTAAAACAGGGCTATATAAATAAAGATTGACAGTACTACACATGCAATGAAATGCCTAAATAGTGACAGCTATAATTATTTTATTCCTTGCTCTACTGAACTGTAGTACATTGTATATGGATCCAAAAAATTATAGCTACAGTACATTAAAAGAAGCAGGTTTAAAATTCACTACAGAACAATGTTGTACAAAGGAAATATATTTTCTAGTTACTTAGGGATTTTGGATGTAATCATAGATTCTAAAATTGCAATTGATATCTGACACAGCTAGTTTATCTTTCGGTCTATATTGCCTTAATAGCAAAGAATTACAAATGTATTACATAATTCCAAGCACTTAAAGATCAAAATGTTATGAAATATATAGGAAAAACAAACAAGGCCAAGTGGTTCATTTGAACTTTTTTAATTCATATTTAAAACACCCCTCCCTCTTAAATAAAAAAAAAAACACCAGGATAACTGGTAGTAGCAATACACATTGTTTTTTCAAATATTAAAGAATTTATTGACTACTGAATATGCATCTTACGATGTAAGCAAAGCAAATCCACAGAGGGGGGGTCATGTGCCTTTCAGCTACAGTAACCACACATCTACTCCACAAAGTGGTGGTGGTAAACGTCTGGTGGACTATTTACATGCAAAACAGTCCTTCACCAATGTCGATGTGACACTGAAATAAGCAACTCCATGTGTCCAATATAATGAATGTGCCTGAATTAAGTTTGAAAAAAAACTTTGCCCTGCCAACTTAGCAGTGCTATTCGCTAAGTGTCCAGAAACCGAAGAACATCAGCTTTTCGGGTCATATGCTTTAAGTACAATGATGATATGAAGGCCTGTAAAATACTATTAGTGTCAGATGTCAGATCCATCCATACAAAGTACCTTGAAATGCCTTTATAACCATAACCACCACCCTCCATCATAAATTAATAGTAACCTGCTAAAAATATAAATAGCATACATGAATTTGCATACAGGATTGACTTGCCCTTCACTAAAATTGTTAGAAAAAACACACTGCATGTGTTGGGCTATCACAGCAACAACTCTTGGTAATGTTTAAAATGACGGAAAAATATCCCTACATATTAAACAGATCCTTTTAAGGAACCACAGGTTGTTTGACTTTCTATGGGGAGAATGGCAGAACCAGGGAAGAGGGATCAACTCCAGCTGATCTTTAAGAGTGCTGCCCTCTAGTGGTTCTAGTGTTCTCAGCACCGCATCTCCCAGCTGTGGCTGATTGGCTCCATCAGCAGAAATGCTCCCAGGTACGGTGACAATCAGCACAAGCCGCTATCATCTTCAAAGTGGGAGTTTTGCAGCACCTTCACGTGGAACTCATAAATTTTGAGGGCGGGGCCAAGTCTGATTGACATTCCAGTCAGTACATCGCTCCGTTGCATCAGAAGGAGTGCCTTCCCGTCAATTTCCTATTGGTAGGGGAAAAGACAGCAATTGAACCAGACATGGAAGGAAATAATGGTAAACTGGTCAACTGTTAGCAACAAATCATTATGCTTTAATTGAGAAGAGCATAGTCCACCGTGTTAAACTAGAAAGAATACTAGACAAGTATGCATCATTCAATCTAAGACACTGGACGTTTGCCAATCAAAAGTTGAAAGTTCAAGACCCAGGAGGGTCATGTCTGCTGAGCAAGGTCAATGCACTCAACTGTACAACTGAATATTTTGGACAGACCCCGGTCTTAAGGAAAAAAATTTCAATGACTAAATCATTCGCAGCCAAGTTTAGTTGCCAAATATAATTATTATAACGCTATCATTGTAAACTACTATACAGTCAATAAATAATCATCTTGATAAATTCCACAAGCTGGGCAAACTGCTCGCAAGTGCGCTTATCCGAGGGAGCATGCCAGCGCTCAGTGTGGAGGTGCTGCCCCCATGTGGCAGCTCAAAGAAAGTGCAGCCCAACCTGTGTCCGGAAAGCTGCGGCCTGCTCCGGGAAACCGGCGGCTGAGAAGTAACAGGCCACGTCTTCCACGCTCCACTGGACTGGATCCTGCCTCATCTTCAGATAACTGAAATGGGAAGTCAAACAGGGCAAAATGTGAGATATTGTGCTGAAAAGGGGAGAGAAGCCAGTAAGCTGAGTCAACGCAGTTTTTTTTTAAAAGAAAAAAAAAGTAACGTAAAGGAATGTCACTCGGTTCCACATTCACACTTACACTCCTTTGCTCATCCTGTGTGCCTCCTCAGCCATGCCCAGACCCCTGGGAGAGTCAGTTGGAGTCAGCAGACAGGAAGTTGCATTCACATCAGCCTTGCACCCTGGATCTGAGCAAGCAAGTCAGGAGTCAGTGAGTCATTTCCCCCTTGACCCCTATGCAACGAAAGGCCCTTTAAACATTTTCACACTTCCCTAATGAGAATAGCTAGATATTTATACAACAAATCGCTAATGCAAAGCAAAGTAAATCCTGTAACTTGGTGAATTGTAGAACAATTGCTTCCACTGGGATTTTGCGCCTACAGCCTATTACAATGCATTCCACCTTCCAAGCTGCTGCCTGCACTGTATTTCTAATTATTGTTCTCAGTAGTACACCTCAGAACAGGATTTCCCAACCACTATGGGTCACTAGTGGGCCACATATCTAAATTAGGGCTTTGCAGCTGGAAAGGTTGAGAATCCCTGCCTTAGACAGTAAAACTGGCGAAGGGGGTCTGATAATTCCATTTGCAGGGGAAAAAATCTGTAAATACTGGGGGAAGGGGTACTTCAGTAGTACAGAAGTAGTCAAAAAATGACACGCACAACCAAAAAAAAAAAAAAAAAAAAAAAAACTCACAGGCATCGGTAGAAATGAAGGGTGTCTTCTCAGCTTCTTCAGATCTCATCTCCTGATCCTGAAAACCGAGCGAGAGAAACGTTAGAGAAGGAGACCCAAGAAATGCCGTGCAGGAGCTGGGGGCTGCAGCTGCATGTGTGTGTGTGTGTGTGTGTATGGGTGGGGGCACTGCAGTTGCATATCTATCACTATGTCAATATGTCAGGTCTGCTTTCAGGTTGGGGCACAGAGACCCCATGGATTGTAACGGAAAGACAGAGGGTGCTAATCCTGGTGGCGCACAGGGGCGGGGCTCGGATTCGACTCTCAGGGTGCGGTCCGGGCGGCCTGCCGAGGTTTCCATTCCGGCCAGATTACCTGTATGCCGGTGGTATCAGAGATCAGCTGGTCGGGTGTTAGGGGACACTCCTCTGCTGCTGGTGGCACCTCCGTTTCCTCTCTCTTGATGGACGCACAGGTGACTTGGGGCTGCAGCTCTGAATCTGGGTCCCCTGGGGAAGAAAACAAGGGGCAGTTAGTCCACAATAATAATATTTCTATTTATTTCTAATGCAGTACACGGGGGGGAAAAAAAGGAACTGCTAAAGAAATTAAACAGTGAAGGTAAAATAGCGACAAGATTAAGCAAATCCCAAAGCATTACAGAAACCAGTGAATGAATAGAGACTAGAGGCAATATAAAGAAGTAAAATAAATAATTGTATTTATTTGTACAAGTAAAAACATAAAATGAACACTCTGGGAAAGCAAATCTAAATAATGGAGTATTTTCTTATAAACATCAAGTCTGGGTCTGTATATAAACAGGGCCCAAAATGTCTGTGTATCCCATGTCATTCATCCTCGCTGAGACTCCAAAAGAACCCCAGTACCCTTCCAAGGTAACCTCGCATCAACTCACAGCTCCAAAAGACAGCTGCACATTCATGCAGAGTGCAGGTTCCCTGATTTATGTACCTGCTTCCTGCTTCGGTTCAGGGAATGTTTCCGGGCAGGACACTGAGGGACATCTATCAGGCTCGCACTCTTCCTGCTCGACAGCGGTGTGGCCAGTAGGGGGCGCAGCAGGCATCCCCCCGGGACTCGTGACGCCAGCGGGCAAGCAGGATCCATTCAGCAGGATGCTCTGATGAGAGATGTCTGCTTTCTCCTCCGCCCCTGACTCTGTGATGGGGGGTTCAGGGCACACGCAGTCTGCAGGTTTGGGAAGGGCCGTGGTCACAGAGTGCCTGTCATGCTCCCCACGATCAGAGAGCCTAATGTCCTGTTCCCCTGGAAGCACAGTGCTGTCTCTTCTAGGCTCAGCCTTTTCCTTCTTATCTTCCTCCTCCTCTTCCTCACAGATATCGGTCTCCATGGACACCAGCTCCTTCTCCCCCTCCTTGAAAGGGAGTCAACGAATCAACGATGATGCATACAAAAGGGACCAATTTACAAAGTTTTTTTCCCCCCACCCATAATTCTTTGCTAACTCCTTCAGCACATCACACGTTCTTTTACACAGAGACGCTAACGCTAAGAAAACCACAATAAGATGTAAACCTACCAGTGGAACATACAGAATGGTTTTAGTCCAGTCCTTGAATGGTGTTACTCCATTCAAGTGGAAAATGTAACTTTGCAGACCAAGTCTTTTTCAGGCTAGGAAACACTAAATGATTTGTACAGGCTACACTGGAAATGGGACTGTTCCAAAAATGCAGAGTTCTGGGTGCACCAACTGCAGTTTTAGGCACAGTAACCTATGAGACAAATCGGAGACAAAGTGTTAATCAATGCATATTTGCTTAAAAATAATCAATTGCCTGACGGGACACAGGTAAATGTGAGAGACTGGTATGCAGAGTTGACAGCTTGATAGCCGCGGAGAGGCATCCATACGGAGGTGTTTTTAAGGGTAAAGACTGCAGGTTTTCCATACTAACAGCGGACACTGTAATATCCGGCACAGGACAACGGGGAGATTACAGCGCCATATGCCGGATTAATAGCAGCGCATCGGTGGAGTTGTGCAATGGTTGCGTGAACTAAATCGCACCCAGACCAGCAACTAATCACCCCGCCCGACGATCGTCTTCGCCGGCGCCTTAAATAAACCAGCGCCTATCGCCGCGAATTCCCGCGACGCCCCCCGCCCCTCCCGGAACGGGCAGACGGCAAATGCGTGCGGCTGCGAGTTACGCCGTGCGACGAGTTTCACATTAGCGGCTACCCAGCGCGGCCCCAGATCCGCAACTGCGCCGCCCCGAAGCGGCCAGACGGCACGCTTTTTTTTTTTTTTTAAAGACACGCAGTATGCTGGCGGTCCACCTGGTCCGCGACAGGGCGGCACCGCTCCAGCCGCACCAGAGCGGCGCCCCGGCTCCGTGCCGCTCCAGACCCTATGACGTCTTCGGGATGTGCGCTCCATTAAGACATTCGACAGTAGCCTATGCGAACCCTGCAAACTGCAAACTATTGGTTTTGCGCGTATATAAAAGCGATGCTTATTCTAGGTTAGCTGCAACATACATGAATTATGTAAAACTTTGCTCGTCCGCGATGTGATAGTTATAGAAACCGCGGTGAATTGAGAATTCCCCGCGGGTCTCACTTTGGGGAGGCGCGCTAAGTCGGCTGAGAAACAGGTACGCTAAGAAAAATAGCCTCGCGGGGGGGGAGGCGGCGCGGGACGGCGCTGCCCGAAAAGCCGCAAACCCGCGCGACGCCGAGCGCGAGCGAGCGGCCCGCCGGCCGGCAGCCTCGCGCCGCAGCGGAGCGCCCGAGCGGCTCCTCTCGCACGCGCGCCGCACACGCGCCTCTCTCCCCCCTCTCCCTCCTCCCTCCTCCCTGCGGAGCGCATCTAGCGCGTGCAAGACGGAGCGGCATCAGCGCCGCAATAGCGCTCGTCAGGCGGGCGGGACGCGGATGCGAGGCGAGGGGGCGCCGCGCTCCCTCCGTGGCCCCACCGTCGGCTTTTTTTTCTTTTTCTTTTTTTTTTTGTTCGTCCGGGTTTTTTTTTTTTTTTTTTACTGCTCGTCGTGCTTTTTCACACTTGGGGGGGTAAAAAGGAGGGGAAACACTGAAGGGGGGGTGGAGAAAAAAAAAGCAAGGAAAAGCGGAGCAACTGCGCACAGCGCAACTTACACTGCGGCCTGCCACTAACACATATGCACACCATAAAATATATATATATATCGCTTTACAGTCATTTCGAATCAGATGCAAATAAGACAGTTTAGCAACAGTTACGCTTTTAAAGTTGCCATTTCGGTTCTAAAAGTTCTTAAATATAGGCGTCCCCAGCAAAGTGCAAAATAACAGCGCCCCAACTGCGAGACGTGCTGAACATATTAAACAAGTTACCCGCTCGGTGATGTGCCGCTCGGCCGAGGCGCTCTTTGGGTGCCGCGCCGACGCTTTCGCCCGCACTCGCCGGATCGGCAGCGTGATATTGCCCAGTCTGGTTCTGCGAAGCCGACCTCTGGCTACCTCCCTCTCCAGAACCACCTTGACTTTGCTGCGGGTCAGCTTCTCCTGCGACGCGCGTCCTTGGGAGCTCAGGAATCCCAGTATCTCCTTCAAGCCCAGTGGCGAGGGTCCCGTGGATGCGACGCAGCCGCGCTTCCTCTCCGCCAGGCTCCGCACCGACGCAACCAGCCTGTCGCCGAGATCCAGGCTGCTGGAATCGCTCCCGCTCCTCTTAGTCCTGACCCTGAGCTTTGGTTTCATCGGCGCTTTCTGCCCGTGCCTGAGTTTGCCGTGGGCATCAGCGCTCCCGCAGGTCCTGATCGCGTTCGAGCCGTGGCAGCCGCGCTCGGACGCGGCACTTTCCACTCCGCGATCCTCCTCCTTACCCGGAGAATCACTCCCATTGTTCTTGATAGTTCCATCATCTAGCGTGCGTGCGCCGAGTTTTGTCTGCGGCAGTTTGTCTTTCGGGGCGCTCTCTCTCTGGCCGCTGCCGCCGGCTGAGCAGCAAGCTTTATTCCTGCACACCTCTGCGCCGCAGCGTATGCAATGGTTCTCGCTGGACGGGCTGAGGATGGCTTGCTGCCTGTCGGGCGTGGGGGGCGTTTTGCTGGCTTTGGGGTCGCGCCGCGGACTCGCGTCTGCCGGCTCCGCGTCGCCGGTCCTCGGCTGCGCCGCGGCGATCTGCGCGCCGTCGCCGTCGCTCCACTGTCCGTTCTCCGTCGGCACCTTCACAGTGCCGCCGGCCGCCACTTCGGCTCTCTTTCGGCTTTTCCTCTGCACCTTGGCCGCGTTCCGGTAGGAAATCGAGCCCTTGTAGCTAACTTTCAGCACTGTCTGCTCCTGGATCAGTTTCTCCAGTTCCGAACGGGTTCGATCCGGCTCCGAACCGTGTCGCCTTCGAACCATCCGACATATCCTTTCGAGGTCCGGTCTCGCTTTCCTTGAACGCAGCGAGTCGATCGTCTCCAGGATCCAGTCGCGGTACCTCGGCTCGGACATGGTCGGTACGGGTTCGGTCGGATTTGGGCGAGCGCCTCAAACCTGTCGACTCCGAAGTGAAGCCGCTATACTCGCACCTACGGTCCGAGCCCGGCTGAGAATGAAGCGGAAGCCTCACTGTACGCCTGCGTTACCCACTTTTTGCGCTTAAGGTGGACTGCTGGAGATCGCCTGCGCCGTTATTCGCAATCCGCGGGCCGGGATTATTTAAGGTGGCATTCCGATGTTATTATGCGCACCTTGGTGCTCAGGAGCGGTGCGTGAAGAGCGCGGTCCAAATCGTGGGGAAAAGCAATCTATTCTCATGGCTCCGACACAAGCACAAGGTGTGGCGAATGACGACTGCTGCACACGAACGAGGAATATAAATGACAATCACCGGGCAGTTAATTTTAACAAGTAAAACTTTATTGGAATGATACATGATGTAAAATATTACTTTTTTTTCTGACGTACTTCTGTCCTACGGGTCTCCGCCAAGTTGTACGGAAGAGGGAAAATATTTAAGACTGTCAAAGGCAGAGTTACAGTATACAATATAGTATCCAGAAAGGTTTGACAGGCTCCACCATTAGGAGAACAGGTTCATGTTACTGAAAATACATTTAGAAAATATGAACGGTATAATAACTTATTTTAAAAAGTAAAATTTGTAAGAAGTGTTAGGAATTGGAGGCAAACGAGACCAACAAAGGAGGTGGCAGTGAAGAGGGCGTGGCTAGATGGACGTACAAGACAGGAATCATAAATAAAAATGAACTGGATTTGCAGAAATCAGTCGAAACGGTTCTGCCGGTGTCATTCACTTAGTGTGCCTACAAGGAATGGGGTTTCCTCGCACCCCACCACTTAAACATGATCACTAAAAAGATCAGCAGCAAATTCTGCTACCGAGTCATCACAAGCAAAACGGAGCGGAGGAGGGGGGGGGGAGCCCCGTGCGGTAAAACAGCAAAATTTTACTGCAGAGACATTTTACAAAAGAACAAAACGAAAAAGCTACGAAAACATTCATTAAAAAACGTGTAATGGAATTAATACGTGTGGACAACCTGCTACTGTTCATAGCGTTAGGCTGTAGGTAATATCGGACGACCCTTAAACTTGGCTGCAGAAAAATAAAGGGGGAAAAAATGCCATCTCGTTAGGAGGTGTCCAGCACTGAGGTTGCCATTTCAGTACGGACGCGAAACCTGAGCCACTGTGCACACACGATAACGGTTTTGGCTATGCGAGAGCGAGCGTCGGTTACCCTGCCCCATCCCTAAACCTAACCACACGGTGTACGAGCTTCTGCAGCTTCATCCACATGACCGTCACACCACAGAACCACCACTAAACTTGCATCCTTTTCAAAACCATACATTTAAAGCAATTAAAACGAAAGCGGAGGGGGGAGAAAGCATTTCACCAGAAGGGAAAAGGAAATCTCACCGAAACAGCCTGGATTCAACCTTAAAAATATTAAGCATGATTACGTTATACTAAATCCACAAAAGGACTTAGTTTAAGAACTCTGCTAATCGGGCTCCAAATACTTTACAGTTCTGTTAACATGTTGTAACAACATCGGCAAGCATTTTAAGTGCAGAAGCCGCCTGCAAGTGGATGGAATGAGAGACGCAGTCTTACGGGGGGGGGGGGGTCGCATGCTTTCAGCGCCACGCCTATCAATTATCGACAAAACAGTGTCTTCTGTCCGCGTCGTACCTCCCCCTACAGAGAGGCAAAGCAGAATGTCTGAGACAGTATGAAATTAAGCACAACTCGGGTGTGAAGGAAGAACAATCTCAATTCTTGGTCAGGTAACTTCCGGTCAGTTACGAAGTTCAATAGTGGATGTGGGGAAAACCCGCAGTATTTCGGGAACTTAAGCATTAAACATAAAATCAAAATCGATCGATACATATGGAGCCATATGCCCACGAACTATAGGCTCCCGCAGACGATTTAGCGGCAGTCGCGTCACCTTGAAGACGAGCAGCGGACGGAAGACGCCGATTCCGGACCCACGGGCGTGTCATTCACGGTGCTCCGCGTGCTCACCTATAAAAGTGGCCAGGCAGATCCTTGGCATTAGGACCTCGGGATCGTTAAGTCTTCTTTCGATCAATCACACGTGGTCTCTTACACTCGGCAAGAAACGACGGATGCCAAGGGTTTTGGGGGAGGGAAAGGGGCAGGCAAAGACTTTCAGAAACAACAGGGATTGATCAACCCTTGTTTGGCAAAGCTCTACCTGAGGGAGCGTCTAAGGGAGACATCGACAATACCAGAAAATGAATCATGCCATGATCTAAAATCTGCAGCAATGTTCCCAGCAATGACAGATTTAAAAAAAAAAAAAAAAAAAAGCAACCAGGTTAAGTTAGACCTTAATCCTATTCTTCCAACCCTTGTCCCTACTCCCTGACCATTGTGAAGAAATAATGTTATAAAAAAAAGAAGTGAGAAACAGAGAATACAACACTGCTGGATGTCTGTGGTCTTCAATCTCGTCCAGTTTTCAGCAGCCGCCTACACAGGAGCATGGACTGTTGCTGGACGGAGACTGGCAGCCTAGTATATCAACCTCCCGCACCAAAAAAAAAAAAAAAAAAAAAAAAACTGTCTCCCATATATTTTCTTATACATATATCCATCCCCTTTCTTCTGCGGTTACTGTTAGTTGGATCTAGAACTCGGCAAACTCCTTTGCACACTTCTCCGTGAAGGACACTCGGATCTCCTCTTCTTCATAGTCATCAAAGTTGCTGGTGTCACCCGGGCCTTTGCATTTGGGTATAAACGGTGCCTCTACCTAAAAGAGGCAAAGAGCACGCAGAGGCACGTGAGGGGAAAAGTGTTGTTGGGGGGGGTATCAAGATCATCAGTTTAGACTACCATCTATCTCCCATACTCCTGACTGACAGGCTGTGTGTGACCCAACTTTGTCCATGCTTTGACTTTCCAGTTAGTTATTAAAGCAATCCTCATTAAAAGCACCAAGATACAGGTCATTGGAATACTCTGCTTAAACACAGTCCTTTTACCAGCTATAACTATAACTATAGTTTTACTATATTTGACCAATAACATTAAATGCAAGGTATGAGGGTGTGTGTTACCATTGCTTGGTTCACTTTCACAGTTACCCAACCCAACCTTTGATTCGTATGATTTCTTGACCTTCAAGGAATTTATGGAGGATCAGCACCTGCTAATCTATTTGATCGCTGATGGGATCAACACATGGGAGCAGCCTGGCCCGCTCACCTTCCTCTGATAGATGGCGATCCAGTCTGTTGTGGCGAACCACTTATGGCCCTTAATGTCGTTGACACCGTTCTTGAGGTTCCCAAAGCGCTTGGTGAGGTCTACCTGGAGTAGGTTCCTCAAAAGGTCCTTCAGGTCGGAGCTGAAGTGCGAGGGGAAGCGAACCTGGGGAGAAGCACATTAGAGGGTGTGGTCAGTGCGGGAGGCAGGAAAAAACATGGCAGAAGGGAGGGAACTGAAAGTGAAAGTGATAATGAAAGCCAAGTATGGTGTGTGTAGAAGACTATTAATCCAGGTATGAAAAATGACCAAAACATTATATTGTATAACTTGGGGTAAAAAGAACACATGAGGGTGGAATTGAAGGACTGGACAAAAAACGTATACATGGAGGAAAACAGTATGGAAGTGGTTTTAAACTGGTTTCCATGGAAATTGTCATCCCTTGGGAAGGGAATTCAAGGCTCATGGAAGTTTAGGCTTTCCAGGGAATGCCATCCATTTATTTTTTATAAGCGCTTATGCAGCACAGGGTTATCCCCAGGAGTCTGGAGCCTATTGCAGGCAGCATAGGGCACAAGGCCTGGTACACTCTGGTCTGAATGCCAGTCCATTGCAGGACACGTACACACAAGGTCGCAGACTCCATACCCTGCATGCTGGGCCCACAATCACACCACAACCCTGGAGGTGTGAGGCTACAGTGCTGCTTAAAATGGTATTTCTCCAAACAAATAATGTTTCACAATCTGGTTCCCCCAATCTGGTTCTCAGGGACCCATAGTCGATCCATTCTTTTGTTCCTTCCCAGCTCCCGTTAACAAAAGTGTGGACTGTCTGGCAGGGAGCTGGGAGGGAGAAAAAACGTGGGCTGTCTGTGGGTCCGGATCGGGAAACTCTGATGTATGGGAAGCCTACCTTCCCTGAGACAATCTTCTCATAGATTTGGATGGGCTGGTCGGCGAAAAATGGGGGGTAGCCAGCGGCCATCTCGTAGATCAGTACCCCCAGGGCCCACCAGTCCACCGCCTTGTTATACCCCTGAGGAATAAGAAGAGGCGCTGGTAAGACACTCAATGTAACTCCAAGGCCCCGCGGCACAGCAGGAGGCCGTGGGGGGGGTGCAGATTCGGAAGAACACATACAAACAAGGCACGAGAACTGGCGGGCGCACCTTGCTGAGGATTATTTCAGGGGCCAGGTACTCCGGAGTGCCACAGAGTGTCCAGGTCCTGCCTTTTACTCGCTTGGCAAATCCAAAATCTGTTACCTTGGAAACAGACGTGAGAGAACTTTGCCTCAGACGACAGCGGCCCGGAGACCGGCGAAAGGCTCGGCGTCGGCGGATAGATGCAGACTCACCTGTATGTAGCCCTGCTGATCGATGAGCAGGTTCTCTGGCTTCAGGTCTCTGTAGATGAGGTCGAGGGAGTGCAAATACTCGAAGGTGAGCACGATCTGGGCGGCGTAGAATCGGGCGTGTGGTTCGCTGGGTGAGGGGGACAGCGAGAGAGAGAGAGAGAGAGAGAGAGCGAGAAAGGAGGCTTAATTTAAGGACCCTGGGCGACATTTCAGGCTGTTATGAGAGGTGAGGGGTGGGTAGTCAGCTAGCTCACCTAAACCTGCCGATCCTTCTCAAGTGAGAGAACATCTCACCCCCTGGTACATACTCCATCACCATGTACAGGTTACTGTTGTCCTGCAGGTTGAAGAGACTCATTAGGCAGAAGCAATCCATCTCTCCTCACCTGTAATTTTACATTAGTAAAATTCCCAACAAAACACAAGTTTACATAAATAATAATTAAAAAAAATCAAAAATACTAATGATTATTGAGAACAAGAACAACAATAATAATAATAATAATAATAATAAAATACAGGTATCCCCTACTTTATATAAATATAGTCACACACGGCATGATAATGTTTCCATCAACGACAGACCGCAAATACAACGCTAGTCCCATAATGCTGTGTAAACACCGCGAATGAGAGCGTCAAAGCGACTGGAAATGTCATTCGTTCCCTATGGGAGGACGAGTCGGGAGGCGTCGAGGAGCGGCGCGGCGCATGCGGACAGCGAGAGCGTCAAAACGAAGTTGAAGCCATTCCCATTGGTTGCCGCCGAACCGCGTTATAGCTCATCACCATAAAGTTGACCTGTAGAGATGCTCCGCTAAAGAGCTCTGCAGGACACAGGCGCGTAAACCTTTGTTCCAACCCAACAGCTCCCAAGCACAATAGTGGAGAAGGTGTACGGAATGCCATTGGGGAATACACCGTGAGACAAAATATGCCTCCACATAGCATTTTTTACTCTCTAGACACAGTAAAAAAAAAAAAAAATGCCCGTGGCATAAATCTACGCATTTAAAAAACTAATTTAGTCAATGCGGCACAAATGTTAAAAAGTAACTTTCAATACAAAGATATAGTATATTAAGTTTATTAAGTTATTTATCATTTACACCACTCGCAGTGTGAACACAGCATAAGACTGTAGTGGAGCTGAAAATGCTATGGCTTACCGCTATTGCAGCCTTCCTAACGTTACAGCGCGACGCCTTAATCACGTGTTCCTGGTCATGCTAGTGTAAACAGTCCTACTATGCTGCAAGTTGTATGAAAGTATAGTGTAAAGTAAAAGTGATTTTACTTTGTGTTAGTATTATTCTAGGGTTTCGGTGTTATTTGGTATGATTCGGTAGATAATTTTTTTTTGCATCTGGGAATGCTCAATTTTTTCCACCCCATGAACAAGAATTGTGACTGCTTCTTTGCCTTTGGTTTACAAAGGGTGGAACACTCCTCTTTCATAATGTGGGGGATACCTGTAATGATGATTATTACTATTTATGTGGCACTCTTGTTTCCTTATAAAACTTTTAAATACAAAACTCTTGGTGTCAGCTGACAGCACGGTTCTCTGAGCAGCTCTGCATGCGGGGTTTTGGTTCTGAATCCCACCTTTGCTCTCTGTCGGGAGTTTGCACGTTTTGTGTCATAAGGGTTTTCTCCCGCAGTCCAAAGGCACGTAGTTCGGCCAAGGGTGATCTGCAATTTGCCCATAGTGCCCACTTGGGCGTGTGAGTGTATACTGTGTCCTATGCCGCCTGTACATACCTTGAAGGAGTGCTCCACTCGTACAAGGAAAGGGAAGCTGACGGCTTGCAGGATGCGCTTCTCGTTCAGAGTGTGCTCAATCTGCTTCAGTTTCACCACCTTGGGGGGGAGGGGGGTGGACAGCTTTACCCATAAGCCCCTTCTCAATCCGAGCCCAGAAGGGCTGAATCTGGGCCTCGATCTTCATTTGCCACTAAGCTGTGACTCTGCATGTTTTCTCAATCTCCTGCGTTATCTAGTCCAATTAGGAGGTTATTTCAGTATTCCCACCAAAATACAATAATGAGCATTTCCTGACCGCATGATGAAGTGTCTGCAAATTTCATATGCAAATTTATTCTAATATAACGATATAGTTCGAGCCGAACAAAGGGATTCTGAATTATGGGGGCTGGGGGCACGCAGATAGTGGGCGGGGCTTCTCTCAGATCAGCCAAGCCCCTTCCACCTACAGCAGCCTTTGGACTCGCTCTCTTCATTGGTCTGTGGCCAAAGTCGAGCTCACCTTCTGTTTGTCTAGGATCTTCATAGCATAATGCTGACCCGACTCTTTGTGTTTCACCAGCATGACTCGTCCAAACGACCCGGTACCCAGCGTCTTTAGCCGTTCAAACTGGTCCAGCGAAGCTGTGTTCTGGGTGCGGGGAGGGGGGGGGGTGGTTGCAGAGTTAAGAATGATATAATTCAGTGCCATTTTTAGATGCATTGTATGATGGCTCACAGTATCCAATCCTCCTCCCACCCCCCCACCCAACCCAATGCCCCCAAGGCACCCCCCGGAAATGTAACCGACAGCACCC
>JAODKK010000043.1:13442925-13453108 GCA_026774405.1 Petrocephalus microphthalmus | reverse complement strand
TACGGTCTGACTGAGCCCCTGAGATCCGCACATGCTGGGTTACGGCATCGGAGCTGCCTCTGGGCGCGCACAAGCTGAGTAACGGAAGACGCCAGCTCATCCTCTGAGGCGTGTTCAAGCTGACTACCGAACTGTACTGACTAAGCCTCTAGGCGTACACATGCTGAGATACGGGACGCTGGCTCAGCCGCTGAGGTACGATCAAGCTTAGTACGGGCAGCCCGGCTGATCCTCTGATGCGTGTTCATGCTGAGTTGCGGGAATCTACCCGGGCCAGCCACGCACACGGTCAGTACGGAGGCACCAGCTGAGCCCCTGAAGCGTGCGCAAGCTTTACGGGAATCTACCCGGCTTAGCCTCTGACGCACGCTCAAGCTCAGTTCGGGAGCGTCGGCTCAGCCACTGAGGCGGATACAAGCTCAGATACGGGAGTCTACCGGCTGGGCCTCTGAGACACTCCCGGGCCTGGTTACGGTAAACGCCGACCCAGCCTTAGAATCGCAGAGTTCGACTGGGTGTCCAGGCTGCTATAAACGAACCAAACCCTATTTCATAAATCCACCAATCGCTCTATTGGCTGAAGCGAGTCCGGTGATCTCCTTTATTATAAAAAGGAGTTCGGCAATGTCACAGAAAGCCCAGAAGTAATCGAGATCATAAAATGTCATGACAATAGCTTTCTTAATAAATCTTTAAACTAAATTGGAGTCAGATGATTTGGGGTTTTACCTAACAGGGTAAGTGACTTTACAGGAGCGCTCGGAAGGACCTACGCGCAATCAAAGCCTTCGGCTGTTCACTTGGATTCCGTCGTTGGGCCAGGGAACAGGTCCCTACAATAGCATATCTCATACCATTGCATTGTATAAGGCAGAGAGAGCGTAGGAGACCCCTTTGCAGGAGACAGGGGTTTATTGATATTTATTGATAAAAAAAATCCCCCCTTTTGTGTTAAAGGTTACATTTCCTTACATTAAAGTTCTGGAAATTTAAAAATAATCGTATAAATATGCCAATATTGTGTTTATTCGCTCACTACATTCCATTTTCCGAACATCTGTCTCCACTAATTAACAGAATTCTAAGTCTATTCCTGCTATGTCCATCCATGTGTGGTGGCGCTGCACTTTAATTACTACATTTATGTAGTTACCCGAACTCCTCTTCATTGAGTGAGAACATTACAGCAGTACAGTGGAAGTCCTAATTAAGAAGACAGTGTTGTTATTCAGCATTTTGGGCCAGTTTATGGATAGCCATAAATGGAAACAACCTTATCATAGCGGGAGAGAGGGACTGCCATCTGCAGACAGCCATTTCGATGTGGTTAAAAAGTTTGCTAAATAATGTTCAGCCTTTTTTGTCAAGTTATGTGTTCTTCTTGATGGCGTGTGTTTCAGAAGCTGTTAGCTATGCCCCCTGCTTTGTGATTTTTGTTTGCTCTGATTAGGTAATTAAACTTCTTGCATGATTCTTATGTTCCAGTTATTGTGTCTATATGTAAGTATTACTGGCGGTAGTAACTGCCTGCAGAAGTAATAGCAGAATGTTTTTCACAGTAACCCTGTTATTGAGCGCGCTGCTGCGTACTTACTGTATATGTGTGTGCGTGTAACTTGTGACTTGACGTGGAAGTCGTGGTGTGTGCCAGTGAGTAGGGCTCCCCCGAAAGCCACTGTGTAATTTGAACCCAGCTTCAAATATACTCACATACTATATAATATACATATACCGTGCATACATACACACACATTTTATATATATATATATATATATATATATTCAATATCAAAACTATAACACAATGTAACAAAAATTGTTTGGCTGTTTTTACACAATTTTGTCAGTGGTAGTCTTTTTTTTGCATCAACGGTTTGCTTGTAGTTTGAAATAAAATTTTTTGCATATAATACACGCATGTGCAGTATATTTTTGAGTGCCATACTGCCTCCCTTGTGAAATCTAACCTGTAATATAAATTTGTTGTGATTTTGTTGTAGGTAGTTAAAATGAACAATGGCTCACAGATTATGTAATTTATCTCCTGATTCTTTTTGTTATGTTTGTGGATTTTACACTGGGCCAAAGCAAGTTAAAGACATTTGCTTTGGAAGAAAATACTGTGCCGCATATGAAGCATATTTTGGTATGCCCAATCGTGACCAAGACAAGTCCGAGGCACCCCATGTCATATGTGGTTGATGCCGATCAACGTTAGAAGGATGGCTCAGAGGAAGCAGAAAGTCCATGCCATTTGCCACTCCTAGGATTTGGCGAGAGCCAACTGATCATTCGGATAACTGCTACTTTTGTATGGTGGACACATCCAAATACAAGAAGCTGTCGGACAAAAAGTCTATAGTTTATCCACACATACCATCATCCATTGCTTCCTGTGCCTCACAGTGATGAGCTACCTATACCAGTACCACCACGTCTGGGAGAAGGAAGTGACACACAATCTGATGATGAAGAGTCTGGTGATGCAGACTGGCAACGCGACAGCGTCTGTGAGCAAGGTGAACCACACTTTCCTAATCAAGCTGAATTAAGTGACTTAGTGAGAGATTTGGGTCTAACAAAGGGTGGTGCAGAGTTACTAACATCATGCTTGAAAGAAAGCAAAGTATCAGTGTACAGAAGCCGATATGTCAAGTTTGCTAAGTTCTACACTATGAGTGATTCATTGTGCTACTGCTGCAACGTTTCTGGACTTTTTGAAGCAATTGGTAAGCAGCATATTCCAGAAGAATGGCATCTTTTCATAGACAGTTCATCAAGAAGGTTGAAGCCCATTCTTCTTCATAATGGCAATGTACAGCATTCAATACTCATTGGTCATTTGGTGCACATGAAAGAAGACTACGAAAATGTGACAGTTAATGCAAAAGATCACATACACAGAGTACAAGTGGGATATGTGTGGGGATTTTAACATGCTTGGTTTTCTAATGGGCATGCAGGGGAGATTTATTAAGTATCCATGCTTTTTATGTCTTTGGGAGAGTCGGTATAAGGCTCAACATTACATTTGAAGAGAGTGGTCACTGAAACAGGACTGGCAGCCAGGAGTGCATAACGTTAAATACGATGCTCTGGTGTCTCTTGCTACCTTCACTGCACATCAAGTTCGGTTTAATCAAGCAGTTTGTCACAGCTTTGGATCGAGATGGTGCAACGTTCCATCATATTAGTTTGATGTTTCCAAAGCTCACTGAAGCAAAAGTCACCACGGGCATTTTCATTGGACCTCAAGTCAGACTGACGCTAACATCAAGAGCTGGAAGAGAGTTGAAGATATGAAATAACTAATTCCATATTTGAATTCAGCATGTCAAAATTAGTTGAGAAACATCAAAAATGCAGTCAAACAAATAAAAAAAAAAAAAAAAAAAAAAGTTACCCAGTGTAATCTGTGACTATATTTTAAATTGCTTAAGAATTGGTTGCAAATAGAATAATATTTAACAATGGTGAATACTAATATTAAAACAGCCACAGCAAAACCAATCCTGCTGACATATGGCAAAACAAAGTTGCTAATGATTATATTTCATGCTCCGATGAACATACAAGACAGACTACATACCAATCATGGAATAATTACAGGACGAAAGTGGCATAGCCTGATAAGAAATGAATCAAAGTTTTCCTCTCACTGTCATGCTTGCATGAGCCCATGGTGTCATTTGAATTCAATTATGCCAATATTTTTCTATTGCCGTTACAAGAGGAACATTGGCATGCCTTACAGACCTCAAAAAGGAGACTGGATTAGATACATTCCCAGAAATATAAGATACTGTACTTCACTTTAGCACGGTCTTTTACACAGCCGAGGGGTGGTAACACTGAATTGTGGTGCTTGTGTCACGGATCCGACGGCGTGGCATGGTGCAGGTAAAAGACTGAGGTTGACGACCCACTTGCGGCTCAGATACAAATTCAATTCACACAATAACCAATTACAATTCACAATGACCAACCAGTAAAACAGATTAAGGCAAGCACTTAAATACAACAGCATTTAAGAAGAACAAGAAACACTGTAGCAAACAAGTAACAGGTGCAAATCAATTAACCAATCGGGGAGGGCACAGGACGATGAGCAACAGATGGAAAACATTAACTCACAGACCTAGGGAAGGCTACAGACACTGAAACTAGAAAACACCTACCAATACACTAGGACAGGGGTGCAGCCCTAATTTAACACACCTGATACTGATAATGAGCCCCTTCAGAAGCATCTCAATTAGAGTCAGCTTTGCTTCAACATAGGATAGCAAGGACTAGGATAACAAATGGAACAGAGTAACCAAAAACACAAAGAAGGTAAACCTAGAACTGAAAAACTCAAAAGGGAAAATGGAACACTAGGGACACAAAACACAAAAATACAAAATAAAAGATAAGACAGGTCACAGGCCAGCCTTGGATTCATGACCCAAGAAATAAAAGCCACACACTCAGCCCACTGAGCTATACGGCAGTCTGAGAAACAAAGCCATCACAGTAAGGGACTAAGGGAAAAACACTAGGAACTTGGGTACAATAGGCTGAAGGGCAGGAGACACACAGGGCAGGGTTGGACAGGAACCGATCCTGACAGCTTGGAAAAATAATGTAACTCACTCCTGTCAAAATATGAGTGAGAGTGATTTTAAGATGGTCCTAATCAAATCAGAAAAAAATACTAATTTCAGCAAAGATGCAGCTGAGTATTACTGTCATTATGGGTGGGTGTGTGGCTTTGATTGGTCCATTTTGGAACTTCTCTGTGAATTATAATAGATTTCAGGGCTGAAACCTTTGAAAGGAGAACACATCACAGGCAGATGGATTATGTTTATGGTTTATAGGACAAGGATAAAATCTGGTTAGATATTGTGCACTAAATGAAACTTGAGATGAGACACAGTTACAGTGATATAGACTAGGTCACACAAAAGGTGGCTATTTTATAGATTTCAAGTAATTTGTGGCTTTTCTAAAGTATTTAATTGCTGCTTTGATTGGGTGGATTGGATTTTCCGTGCATCCTAATGTTTGTAACGGGCTAACAGCTGTCAGTTTTGGTCATGACCAAAATTGAAAACACAATGTGAAGGGACGATGGCATGCCATTTGCGAATTATTGTTTTCCTAGCTCTAGCCTTGGTGTGTTTCAGTTGCACACGAAACAGAACCAAGTTGCTGCATTGTTCTGTACATTAACATGCAGGTCTGACATACAGGACTTACCTCGGGCCCAAATAAATGATGCTGTTAATGCAAATGCTTTGTTGATGTTTAAACTTCTGTAATCTCCCTAATGAATCAAAGCAATTTATATGAAAAACATAAGCTATTATTCTGCCTTAGCTGTTAAAAAGACAACATACATCCCATATTTTTCTTTCCCTTTGGAGTGCCTTCCAGCAGAGTTTGGACAATCATGCTTTTCATTTTGACCCAAATAAAATGGTCTCAGATTAGCACTTGTGGGGGAGTGGTCTATCAAAACCCGGAATACACCCAACTGCAGACACACAAGCACACAAGTTCGAGCCTCAACTGGGCAACCTGCCAAGGATTGTGTGGGTAACTGTGCTTTCAAAAGGCTCCAATGGATCTGCCTTATCCTTGTAGGATCCTCTACCAGGGCGATCGTATATACCACACCCCCTTCATTAGGAACCCTCACCACCTTATATAACTCTGAACACCACACTTCCTGAACCTTGTGCCAGTCCCTCCGGCCACAATCAGGCATGGCCTGAGCTGACTCACCAGGTACTGCTGCCTGCAAGGACTCCGGAAGGGCTGTAGTTACTGGCGCTAAAGCACTGTCAGACTCCATAACATGCTCCTGAGATAGGGCATCAGCATTCCAATTACTCTGACCCGATCAACACCTAAGCTCAAAATCAAAGACTGATCTTGCCCGAAGACAGATGACTGAACGGGTTATTATCCATATACATAATACACTTGTTACCCAAAAGATACTCTCAGAACTTCTCAGTCATGGTCCACTTCAGCGCTACAAACTCCAACTTCATGGAGATGTAATTGGACATATTGTGTTCCATGGACCGAAGACTCCAGCTGGCATAAGCTACTAGTCTTATCTTGCAGTCTCATCCACTTCCAATATAAAAAGGAGAGAAAAATCTGCATGTGCTAAGACCCGTGAGCTAACAAGCTTGGCCTTAAGGGCTTCAAAGCTCTGTTCGCATTTTGCTGACCTGGCTGCCGTAAAGTTACCAGCAGCTACCCTTTGGTTTTTGGTGCCAGCCCAATCCGCCACAAGTCGATGGCGTGGAGTTTCCAGCTTAGAAAACCCCTCCACAAACCACTTGTAATAGTTGGCAAACCCCAAGAAGGACCACTCTGTAGTGGGTCGGTGCCAATTATCTGCAGCAGCGATATTCTCTGGGTCAGTTGAAACCCCCTGACCCCCAGATACCAAACCTCCTGCTGTAAGAGAATGCACTTCTCCAGTTTGTCCTTAAGGCCCTCTCTCTGCAAATGCCCCAGCACCAATTCTAGGCACTGCAAATGTTGGGGCACGCTAGACAAGGACACCACAATATCATCCAGATTCAAAACCAGTGACTGGCTTTCCTGGTCCCCAAACAATCGCTCCGTTAAGTGCTGAAAGGTGCCTGCTGCATCACACAGACCAAAGAGCATCCAATTCCACTCAAATGGACCAAACAGGGTGCAGAACACACACCTCGCCCTGTCACCCTCGGCCACTGGCACCTGATTGTAAACACTGGCCAGATCTAAGGTGGAAAACCACCGGCCCCCCATCAAGGCATCTAAACATTCCTCAACCCGAGGAAGAGGGAACGCATCCTTAGGTGAAAGCAGTAATCCACACATAACTGCAGAGTACGGTCCATCCTTTTAACAATTGGGGAGGCATATGGCTATCTCTCTCCTGTATAGCCTGTGCAACAGTTGATGAATATGAGTCTTAACAGCCTCGTATTTGGAAGTTGGAATGCGACATTATCGCTGCCTTTTAGGAAATTCATAGCCTAATGGGATGTTGTGTTCAATTAAATTAGTGCACCCCAAGTCCCCATCATGCATGGCAAAAACAGACTCACAGCCACTTCCCCAATTACCTCTGTGATACATGGGGGCAGATTAACCATATGGACCAGGCTCAAACTGCCTAAGTGTGCTTGGGGAAAAAACAGAACATCCTCACTCCACACATTTACAAGAGGTACATATACTGTACCCCTGGAAGCCTGCACTAGACAAGCAGGGGCCAGCAACGGAGCCGATAAACCTGTATCAGGGAGTTCACAAAGCACCACTTGGTTGGCAAACTAAGCCGAACACGTCGAAGCAACTAACTTTCTGGTGCCTCCCAGAACATGACAAGCTCCTTTTCCCCGTACCCATACCTTACCGGACTGAGGATGAACTGACTGGGCGGATGCCTCATGGCACTGCTATAGCACCTGCACCACTTGACTATGGGACCCTGATACTGCTGGCAGACCAAACAAATCAGGCTTGTAATTCCCAGACAGTTTCTGGTAGCATCGATGAATTATATTCATCCCCAACACACCAAGGACCTAGGGGGATGAATCGTCTGGGGGGTCCTTAATGACTAACACCCCACAACAGGGAATTACCTTACCACACAGCTCGATGTCCAGCTCCAGGTATTCCAAATAGGGGATAACCAGCCCACTAGCGTCACAAAGCTGTAACCAATTGCAGGACTGAAAATCCCCACGCTAAATCTGCTCCAGGAAGAAGCTCTCCCAAATGTTGCACACCACAGATTCGGTGTCCAGTAAACATGGGACTCAAATCCCTCCAATCACTACATCAAAATTGGGGCAATTCACAATTAACCCAGGCAGAAGACCTCCCCTCATCCTGGTAGCCCCTGCGCCCACACATACACCTACTGCTCTGTGGCTCAGCAGTGCAGCAGGCACTAGGTTTCCGGCAGCCTAACAGCCCTTGATCTAACTTCTGTAGCTGGGGTGCAACAGAAAGGGGAACCCTTTCCCCATCACACTCCACTTCCACTGACACCTACGGCAAATGACTGAGCTCATCCGAGACATATGACCCGTTTGACCCTGCAGGGCGGCCAAGCCCTGGGTCAACTGCCTAATCTGTTCTTGTTGCTACCTCAGTAGCTCTCAAAGCTCTCCTAATTCAGACATCTGTGGCATACTGGGATTACAACTGGGCCACCGCACAACCCATACTGAATCCCACTAACAGATAGAAATTAGTGACTTCGCCCTCTCATCACACCAGGCATGCCCTCTCACTCCCATCTAATAGCCTCAGCCTGCACCTCTAACAGGGTAACTGCTGGCTGGTGTTGTATGAACTGCTTTAACTCTCGGTGCACTGCGCCATCCCTCACATGCTCCACAAACTGATCATGCAGCTTGAGTTACCTTCCCCATGAGATGCAAGAGAGCTAAGGAAAACTCTTATAAGCCCTCCCCCTCCTGCTGTCGCCTACAGAAGAAAACCTCTTGCGAAGCTACACAGGACTGTGAGCACCCATACAACTCCTGCAGAATAGCGATAGTTCTCTCCAGGTTCTCCCTATCCCCACTCCCACTCCTGAATACTTAACCCAGACCTACCATGGAACACTGGGCACTTCCTATCCCTGAAAGAAGAATATTAACCTCTCACTAGGGACATGATCCAGGTTTATAAGATTCTGACAGGTCTGGATGCTGTTCAACCAAACATTAGTTCAAAAACAAGACCTCGTGGCCATAGGTGGAAATTAGCAGGAGAAACTGGATTTGAGGATGCACTTCTTTACACAGCATGTTGTTAGAGTATGGAATAGTCTTCCTGTTAGTGTAGTGCAGGCTAAAACCTTGGGTTCCTTTAAAACAGAGCTAGATAAGATTTTAACTATTTAAGCTATTAGTTAAGTTCTCCCCAAATGAGCTTGATGGGCTGAATAGGCCTCCTCTCTTTTGTATATTTCTTATGTTCTAATCTAGACTCTATGTTCTTATTCTTATTCTTATCTTCAAAACATTAGATTCCTCCTGGACTAATAATTCTTACTAACAGTAAATCTTGAAGGGTGTGGTACAGTGGTTAGCAGTGTTGCCTCACACCTCTGGGACCAGGTTCAAATTTCTGGCCAGTGTGGCCAGCAATGGGTTGTTCCCTGCCTTCCACTGGTAGCCTCTGGGAAGGGCTCTGGACCCCCATAACCCTGAATAGGATAAGCGGTTACAAAAGAAAGGATGGAAGGATGGATGGATCTTGAACATGTAGATTAATGAAAACACAATGGACTGTCAAAGAGTCTGTCAGCAGTTGAGGTCCATTAGGACACCATTATGGGATCCATGTCCCAATTTCCAGGCAGAATTGTGCACACAAGTCAGAGAAATCAAATGAAAATGACACTTAGAAACAAAACCTTATCTTCTCAGTTGTGCTTATTGTAGCAGTACAAAGCTACAGGATCCAGCCAACTGGCATGTTGGTTTTATAAAGGCATTTATAAAAATATTTTTTAAAGGTTTTTCTTATTCTTCATTCATTATTTTGCCAATATCCAGTACATGCTGGTGTGACTTCAGAGCATAATCAGGGAAAGGTCATCTCATCTGGTTTTACACCATAGTATTTGACAACTGTGAAGGTCAAAGTGCTTCAGCAATGCTCTGCTGGCATGCTGAAAAGGACTTGGCCTTGCTTGTTGCGTTTACAGCATCACTTCTTGCCACCAACATCTCACCTGGCCTGGGAAATTGAACGTGGAACACGGACTCGAAATTCTTATATTCACCGCTGAATGCACAAAAAGACAACAGTGGGGATTTTTCATTAGCCTGAGCCACAGCTGAAATTCTGAAGAAAAATAAAAACTGATCTTTATGAAAAGTACAGCCAGCATCTGAGAATATACACTCACCTAAAGGATTATTAGGAACACCTGTTCAATTTCTCATTAATGCAATTATCTAATCAACCAGTTGCTTCAATGCATTTAGGGGTGTGGTCCTGGTCAAGACAATCTCCTGAACTCCAACCTGAATGTCAGAATGGGAAAGAAAGGTGATTTAAGCAATTTTGAGCGTGGCATAGTTGTTGGTGCCAGACGGGCCGGTCTGAGTATTTCACAATCTGCTCAGTTACTGGGATTTTCACGCACAACCATTTC
>JAODKK010000043.1:13430269-13441088 GCA_026774405.1 Petrocephalus microphthalmus | reverse complement strand
ACCCACCCCCCCCCCCCCCCCCCAATTTATTACCTATTCAAACAGTGCTTCTGAATTCCGAACCACCTGCAGTGCTTCTGCTCAACAACAACGACGAGGCTGGGGTCCGAACATTAGGAACGGGAGACCATGTGGGATCTGGCACATCGGGAGCAGTATCCCTTCCCCCGGAAAGGCAGCAGCCCCCACTAAAAACCACGCTCCCTAAAAGTCGTGGGAAACAGCCCATTTCCGGCCCCTTTCTGCGTCCAGGTGCCGGTCGCGAGTCGCCGGTGAGGCACTGCCAGCTACCACGCGGCTAGCTGAATCCTGTCCCACATCCCATGTGACAGCGGCCCTAAAACACATCCCCCAATGAAAAAACACACGAGTCAACAGGTTCAGCCGTCCCCCGGTCACTGTCCCCTGTTATTTAAACAGACCCGACGCAGTAAACACCCGACTGAGCTCGGAAGAAGAGAGGGGTACGAAGTTATTTACCGCCTTAACCATGCAAAGCACGCCTTTGCAATTATCAAATTCAAAAACCACCCAATAAAAATAAATAATAAAAAAAATAAAAAACTGATTAACCAGAAGAAAGTTCTGGAAAATGGAAAGACCAAAAGACCTTGAGAAATAACTAGATATATAAAAATAAAAAAATACAGCAATGGCACTTAGAAAATATATGTGTGTGTGCCGGTCAGACAAAGAACCCTGCCTATTTGCCAGCAGGAGTCTACGGGCCGGGCCGTCCATCGGCCCGTATGGGGACACTGAGAGCCTGGAGTCTGTCCCAGGAAGCACAGGGCACCAGCTGAAGGACATCCCTGACAGGAAGCCAGGGGCCGCAGACAGACTGGTGACGCCCCTCTTGAGTTGAGCCCTTAACCGCTTTCACATTCACCGCCATGCCGGCAGACGAAATAAGCCTTTCATGTAAGCCAAACAGCACCTGTGTCTGAGGGGCGCCCGCGAGGCGGCGTGCCAACCCCCCCCCCCACCAGCCCTACAAGAGATCCTTCCTCAAGAGCTCTGCGATCAGTGCCAGCTGGGTTCAGGCGGTGGGGGCGGGCCTAGCCTCCCGGCACGGCCTCCTGGCATACCCATACCCACCTCTCTTATCCTGTTCCACCTCTCCTATCCTGTTCCACCTCTCCTATCCTGACATGGCCGTTTCTGAGGGGGTCTGAAAGTTGCCGGTGGGTGGGGGGAAGGGGGGCAAATTTTCAGGGTCTGACGCTTACAGCGTAAGAAGGATTTGTGTGCAGCAATTATCAATCCATCCATCCATCTTTGGCAACCAGCATGGGGTCACAGGGATCGTGTAGCTGATGGTAGGAAGTAATGAGCACAAGGGGGGGGGGGGCTCTCTGAACAGGAAGCCAGTCCTTCGTGGGACATACACGCACACACACACACACACAGCGGGGGTGGAAAATAAATCCACCAACCCAGCTAGGTGAGGTCAGAGTACCACCTACAATTATTATTTTTAGTAGAATTAATTGTATAATTGCGGCATTGTGATTGAGTGCCTTATTATTAGAGTCAGCATGTTTTTACTGCTATGTTTGTGTAAAGTCAGGTGCTTGAGGGTTCAATTCTGAAGCAACACAGTGCATACTGGAGCGGAACTGCGTGCAGCAGTAAAAGCCAGCCAGTCACTCTGCAGGTCGAGGCTGGACCCTTAAGCAAAGCCCTTAACCCCAATAACTTCAGGGACTGGCTGACCCTACTGGTGGCCTCCTGGGATTCTTCTCCAGCTGACCTGAAGGAGGCCCCCCGTATGCTAGCTACTGATTGGCAGCCTCCTCCCCTCTCCTAGGATCCGATGGCGGACCAGCACTTCGCCCGCAACTCGGGGCAAAGCATTGCGACACGGCGCCGTGTGTTTTCAGGCAGCTAAAGGCAAACAAGACATTTCCCAACCCGCTGCGAAGCCAGTAAATATTTTGTGCACTATTAACAGCTCCCCTTCACCCCACGTTCTGCTCTCTCTCTCTCTTTCTGCATCTTTCACGCTCTTCCTCCTCTCCTCCGTGGCCTGAAGATATAAAACCTTTCCCAGTATTTGCTCACAGGTGATCTGATAGCCTGGCCATGTTAGCCTGGTCAGAGGAGAACGAAGAGCCATGCTATCAAGAGGTCACCTGACAACCCTGAGCTGACATGGCAACAAAACAATGAAACACACAGACACACAACACCTATAACCAATCAGCACGGCACGCTGAGTGAACCCCCCGTGGGCGTGTCCGAAAGGGAACTCAATCATGCAGGAGTGATGAAATCATCCCGAAGCAGGTGCTCGGGTCACGGGAACTGGCAATGCGGACAAATTAATCCATGCAGAGCATCTAAATGTCACCAAACTGGTAAACAAACAGAGCAGTACATCGTCAGCAGCTATCGCTCACGCCCAGGCCACGGTATAGGTCACATTCTGCCTGAGAACCTCATTAGTATAAATGGGGGTCACAAATCTGGAATGCATGTACCCACAGTCCTCTGAAATCAGGAGGCGAACCACTTTAGCACAGTGACCCGTTGGGGGGCGTGGGGGTGGCTGGAGTAGGCTGATATTTTTGGATGACATCACAAGCCGACACTGCGTGTCTGAAGCTCATCCCTAAGCGAGTCCATCGTTTCCCAAACATTCCCCCCAAAAAAAGGAGGAGGAAGACAACCACGTCACTCAGGTCAGTTGGACATGTTAACTATAAATCTGCTTTATTTTTATTAATTAATTTGAAGTCACAGTATTTTTGTTATTGTTAATTAGGTTTGTTTTTTGTTTGAGGCGTGAAGATGCTTTTTGTCCCTGCGTGCCCACCGTAATCTACTGGTAGCATCGCGGTTCGAATACGGTGGTTCATTGAAGTGAAGTTTCCTGAAGGTATTGTTCTGTTGAGTAACAGGCGGGCCAGGCCCAGGAGGAAGGCACGCGCCCCACATCTCGCACGCAAACTCACCCATCCTCATGGCGGCAGCCCCGACACAGCCGGGGCACGGCACCTTTACTTATAATCGAATTGGGAGCCTCCTCAGCTATATTCAATTAGAGAGCCATTCTTGCAGTGCCCTTTACAAGCTCATTTAGGCACAGCCTAAATTCAGCATAATTAAAAACATGCTAACTTAATTAAGGTAAATTTGGGACTCTATGGAAATGTTTTTGTGGGATGCGACCATGTGACAGTAGGGGCAGGGAGAGCATGCCGACCCCCCCACCCAAGGGAAGACGGAAGAGGCTGACTGCCAGGGGGTGCCAGCTCTCCTTCTGTCCCAGAATTCTCTCACCTGCGTGGTCCCTTGTCCATATGTGGACATCACTTGGCATAAGAGACTCCCAACGTGCCAAAAGTTAAGCCGCCTCGGACATACATTCACTCTACTTTAGGTGCCGTGCGCCACCTTTTGTCAAACTTTCCCCCTGATTTTTTCCGACGGGCACAGAAGGCACCCCGCTACCTGCTTCCGTCGCCCGCGCTTGACAAATCCCCCCCGATTCAGCCCAGCAGACTTTCGCCGGACTGACATGAAAAATGGCAAATACAGTTCCATACTCTACCCTTCTGTATACATTGGCGTGTTCCGTCGCCCCGGTAACCCTCGCACCAGAACCCCCTTTAATGGCATGGCCATCCAAGCGGCGAGGCTCTTACGTGGGAAGAGCCGCTTCTTTTTCATCTTCAGACCCGCTGAAAAGAGACTTTTACGTTTGTTTACTCTCACAGCTCCTTGACTTCATCTAGGTTCCCACCAAAGGCCCCATCAGCCCCCAGAAAGGACCCCCAAATAAAGCTCTGGCCCTGTTCCGAAATTGCACATCTGCTTGCCCTGGGTTTCCTTACCGTAATGTAATAACAATACATCACATTAATACTCATCTCAGTGCAGTACTTACAGCATGAATATTCACTTGGTGGCTTAAAGCTTGCAAACCAAAAACCACTCACATGCACATTAGCTCAGCCTTGCAATGGCTATCAGTCAGATCAAGGGGCATGTAAGTGACCTCTGACCTTTGACCCCCCCCCCCTCCCAAACACCTAAGGTAGCACAGGGGTGTGGTACTAATGGGTGCAGAGAACACGATTTCCGCAGGGCTCGAGCAGGGAGTATGAAGAGGTCCGTGTCGTGCAAGTGCAGGGCGGGCTGTTCTCAGAGGCCGTGCGGAGAGATTTAATCAGCCCGGCGCTGATCCGTTTAAGCCGGGCACGTGTCGGGGAGGAAGGATTGCCCGCTGTACAGGAAAAAGGCCAGCAAAGTGGCGAGGTCAATACCGATTCAATAAACGGCGGATAAACGTTTATCGGACACGTACGATGGCTGTTTTTAGTGCAGGTGTGTGCATCTCTGTCACCGAAACATGGGCTGGGCGGCCACATCCGCCACGGACACGATTAACACCACCTTTGTGTCATTCATCTGGAGTTTAATTTGCTTGATGCCCTCTTAAATCTTAAAAAAAATCACCAGAAGGCTATTGTGCATCTTGAATGGTTCAATGAGTTCAGCGATGGTCATGGAGACCACGAGGGGTCACCGCTGTATCAGGAGAGCCGCTGATGACCCATTTTTGCCTGTGATGTCATAGCCCTGAGGTGAGTCATCACAGACCCGGGTCAGGCGGATTGCTGGATCAATAAAGGCTTCAACCCCAACTGATCACTCCCTGCATCAGGTGATCTTGGTTGCCAAACAGAAGTACTTCAGAAGGTGTGTGTGGGGGGGGGCAGGTGAGTATCTCAGAAAATCTCTCAGAAAAACAAAACTTCAAGTCTCCTAAACCCTCCACTGTATTCGCTCTTTCTGCAATATTCATCATCATATCCAGGCATCTAGTCCTAACCCCACCTCTGTCCACATTCAAGTCATTTTTTCCTAAGGAATGCCATCAGTCATTAGAATTCAGGTTAATCATTTTACTCATGGGAACTAAAGCAGTGCTGAATAAATGGCAGCCTTTGTGATGATTAAAGGCATTAATACTCATAATGGTACGGAGCCAAGATGCACTGCTATCTGATACTTAACAGATAGCCAATAGGTATCAGTTTGCAGTGGCCCTACTACCCTGAACTGCCTCCTACAATCCACACACACACACACAGTGTAAATGTGTGATCCACCTACTCTGTTAAAGAGCACACCTCTCAAACACCTACGACATCCGGACATTTCCACCACTGCTGGTGCGGTTTGGAAACGGCAGCTTGCTCAACTGCAGCACAGGCCAAAAACATTACTTTACATTTTATTCATTTCCGAAGGTGCCTTTTCCCATAGCACCGAACATGCGTTTGACAAAGTAGGTTCACAGTCCCCGGGGCACCCGGTGAAATCACTCTAGGATTAGAACTGGTCACCTTCCCATCACAGGCACAGCATCCTAACCCACTGAGCCTCACACCCAAAAAGGGGACGAGCTTGATTCCGAGAGACAGGGGCCACGGAGCCGCATTTCACACGGGTTTACTCGTTGGCATACACTAATTAGCTGAGCGAGGCGGGTTCGAACTGGGGAGGGAGGAAGGGTGTGGGATCGTCAGGCTCCCAGTACAATCCTGTGGACGCCTCTGGTGCGAGATATGCACGGAATTCGAGATTCGGGAGGGTGAGACGGAGAGAGCCCATCTAATGAGCCCTCAAAGTCCTGCTGATACATCTCCAAATAGCCAGGGCTTCTGGATAGCGTCATCTACCCACCTGGCCATGATCCAACCTTAAAGCAACACAGCCCAGTCAGTGCAGTGCGACTTCAGTGCTCTTACCTTCTGTAAATTCACTAAAGTGCAAGCCATGCCCCCTCCTGACTGTCGGAAAAGCCACAAGATTACCGGGGAACGAATAGCCTAGAGGGAACCGAAAGGAGGAAGTAACACGGGCTTGTACGCCTTTAAAAATGAAGTAATACCATGTTTATGACATCATATTCTCCCCTGCCAGAATGCTGTGGTCCCACTGAACGCTGGGTGAATGTAAACGATTATTTTTGTAAAGTATAATTTATGAGGAATCACAATACCCGGCACATGTTAAGCACGCTCTGCGTCGTTTTCAGCACATCAAAGCGGCCCCCACAGGCTAAATGGACACCCGACAATTTCATTCCCCCAGCCAACAGCGCTGGCCCTTTGGCCCTTATGCGAGAACGCTGCAGCTGCTTCCAGCGTCCTCGCAAACCATAATCGCTCAGTTACACTGATATCTTGTTATTACCGGCCCTCCTGGGGACACGGATCTTTCAATTTTCCCCTTTTACAAAATAAAAAAGAGTAATAACGATGTTAGCTTTAAGAACTTTATATCTGATAGTTTGGTATACGTTTTTCCACCTTGTACAATGTCCTGCATATCTCCGCGTGTGTTTTTCAAATAAATAGTAACTCACCTGGCTTTCTCTGCAAGGGCAGCTCATTATAATTCACTTTACACAACCCTTACTGCACAGGTACGGCAGCAGCACAATTAACGAGCACGCAGGATGCTGCGCCTTCGGACAGTAGCTGATGATCGTATCGCTCCTGCATAAATACTGTTGCATGAAACGAGGTCACCGCTTTTTGCTTCCCAAAAGGGCTGACGCTTCTAACAGACGCCGGCTACGGGAAGCGGAGACGAGCGTCGGCACCGGGATCGCCGAGCGCTTCGGTGGCCCCGCTGACCGCAGCGCGCTTCCTGCGGTCGCAGCGTCTGTACACCACGGCGTACAGCATCCGCGATATCGGAGGAGGAATCGATACTAAATGGTCGTGTTTTCTTATTAGTAAGCGCGTTTTCTATGCCAAATAAATGAAGGTCACAGTACGCCTCATCGGCGGGCTGCACAGTCAGCAGGGTCACGGCGCACGGAG
Organism: Petrocephalus microphthalmus; assembly: GCA_026774405.1. Lineage (NCBI taxonomy): Eukaryota > Metazoa > Chordata > Actinopteri > Osteoglossiformes > Mormyridae > Petrocephalus > Petrocephalus microphthalmus. The sequence goes on along the minus strand of JAODKK010000043.1, from coordinate 13,434,243 downwards.
CGTGGTTGACACTCTTGGACTCTACACCGTTTAAACTGAGTCAGTGAAAGCAAACAGGTTGTTATTGTGGTTTCGACAATTCAACGAGTCTAGCGATTTGTATATGGGCCTATATATAATAAGCTTTAAAGATATTTGCAGCTTCCATTCATTGCGCGGCTTAGAACCCGGGAACTGAAACATTCTTAAATCAAGAACCGCAAATGAAAACTGACCAAAAGAAGCGCGTGAATGCGTGGCAGCACAGGCTTAAGGAAGAAGATTTTGGGATCTTAATATTTCTTTTTGGGAGATCGACCCCCCCCACCTCTCCCCCCTTGAATATTTTTCGCATTACTGACAATAAACAATAAAGTAGTAACCGAAAACAGCAAGTTTAAAATATTAAAATATTTGTTGATGCTGAAAACGCGTAAATGACAAAACATTGCATGCACATTTAGGGACATAAAATAACACAGAATAACAGCAGGATATAAGACTATGTGCGTATCTGAATCTGTATGCGGGCAGAAGCGTCCAATGCAGAGGACTATTAAAAAAGCAACGACGACTATTATACAGGCGCCCCATTTTTACGCGCATTCCGAAAACGGCGCTGAATGACCGCTGTCTTTCATATTCTACCCATCAATAAAAATGCGGTTTTTAGGTAGACCATACTCCTCTTCTCTCTCTGTTTAAATACATACAATACACACAAGAGGCGCTGCTCCCAAATTCCCAAAAGTCCTGATTTTACACGGTGTAACATGCGACACGCGTGCAATGATCGACCAAGTGCACTAACATTAGGCGCGCCCAGCTGTAATTTAAAATAGTTTAAACATTTCCTTAGATTGTAAGATGTATTCAGCCACACAGAAGCAGGCATGTTTCACGTCAGTGCTTTGCACTTAACATATTTGGTGTGTGAACTTTTACTACGTTTACTATTAGGGATCCGGCTCCCTGTCCGGAAGATATGTTCAAATCCCATCACATTACCGTTTAACCCTAACTCTTCCAGGGGTGTTTAATGGATTACCTCAAGCTTTTCTCACTTAGTGCTTAGTAACTAGTCAATGAATGGAGGGGGGGGGGTATCCATGGTCACCATCAAGGCGTAAACGTTACCGAAAGCCCACCGTTTATCATCGCCCCAAATTAACGGCGACAAGATACACTCATAGATTTCCACCATTTATCAATTTAACCGGTTGTGCGTAGCGGCATCCTTGATAGAAGAGATAAATCGTGCTATTTGCAGCCCACGCGCCTCTCACCGCAAAGGGTGAAAAGTTTGCACAGTAAACTGGAATAACCCGATAAGATAAAATGGCCATATGATACATCATAAACAAGTTTGACTAAACACAGAGAGAGCTGCGATAATCAGCCTTCCCCCCACTTTAGCTTTACTCAAATTTTCATTAAATTAGAGCTGGATTTTCAAATTTATGTCTGGTAACAAGTTTCGCTTCAGTGTCATTGAACTTCTCCTGCACGAACACCCCCCGCAGTTTACGCGCAGCGAACCACTTAAGGAAACAAGCAATAAAGAAAATAAATAAATAAAATAAATAAATAAATAATAGGACACCTGAAGAAAATTACCTTCCAGGGCATGGAGTTCCACTTTTGTACTCTACTTCGGGTCTAGAGCTGTTCATCTTCTAATGAACGGCATAGATCGGTTAGTATCCATACGATTAGACTGCATTCCCAATCCAACTCCAGTAACAAAAGTGCAAATTAATTTGCAATGCGTCTCTAGAGCAGAAAGCAGTGATCAGCAGCGTGTTGTGTTATTTTGGATCTTGTTCCCGTTGTATCTGGTGCCGAGACTCGGTACGTGTGCGGACTCACCGCAGAGACGCTCTTTGCTCCAACGTGACGTCAATGAGGACCCCACACCCCCCGCCAGCAGCCCCGCTAATAACTCACCTTAGTTCGGTGCGATCAGACTTCATTGCTGTGGAATAACACTTGCTGGATGCTGGTAACAAACCTCCGCTCAGACATGGCTGAATTTCCGAGAAAAGCGTCTGCAATGTCAGGTTACATTACTGATCTTAAAGTTGAACGTCTCTTACACTGTAATAGCGGCCAAAATCGTTTAGTAAAGTATTTATGGTCAGTTTCTCGTTTATACGGTATATTTTAGGCATATTTAATAAATAAATATTCATTAATTAAATTTTGCTTTCGATGTTTTTCCCTCTTAACTAAAACACGCTCTACAGGTTGACATTATCCGTTCAAAATAAACATGCTTTTTCTATTCTAGACCTGTAGGATCCGGAGTCAAAACTGCTGGAGCCGTTTTTATTTAGCCACGAACTTCTTTGTAGTGAATCACATTTGTTACATATACGTCAAATTCGGTTTAATGACCACAGGGTCAGCTGCCTGGCGTGAGATTTTCAATTCGAGACAATACGCATTTACGTATGTAACAGTTGTATTACCCCGTAAACAGCCTGTAGGGTTTGCAAACTACCCCAACGCCTTTGATATAGCAAATTTTAAGTATATGATGGAATAATATAGTTTTGCAGTAAGATTTATTGCTCGATCGTGAGAGTTGCGCCTGATCGATGCGTGAGAGAAGGCAGCCCTGAAGATCGACAGTAAACTTTTGGAAAAGCACATATTACGAAGTCTCGTGGGGATAATATCACCTTCTGCGATAACATTTGGTTTAAAAACTGCTGGTGGGTTATCTACGTATTATAGCCGGTAGCCTTTCACCAGACTGTAAAATATTATTTCTCCATTTCTGCCTCCGAGATGCGACTGATTCTGATACAACCCAAAAATCGGGGAAATATTCACCCGCCAAGAGCCGACCGTGACACAGGATACAAACAAATGACCAAGGGGCACTACCAAGTAAAGTCTGACAACGTGACTATTTAATTATTAGGCTTCTTATTTACATCTTTGGGACCAAGTGAAATTCATTAGGCTTAATAATTAAATCCATATGGAAATGAATTCCGTAAAATTAGTAAGACAATAAGCTAATATGTTTCATTTTTATATTTTTGCTTTTACTCGTTTGATATGTGAGATGGTTGTCCTTGTTTGTTTATTGGAATAAACTGCGGCTAGATAAAGTTTTCAAATAATAGGAAATGCGCAGTTAGAGGACAAAGAACCGTTTAAAGGTATTTTGGCTTGCTAATGACCAGAAGCTAACAGGCGAGCTTTGATAGACAGGTGAACTACAGAAGGTCGTAGAGTATCTCAGAACATACCAGACACTCGGGTCTCGCGGCTGACTCATGCATAATATTTCACTCTAATGCCACAATCATCAGCCCTTTTCTCTTCTCTCTCATGGACATTTTGGACTCTTTCATCAATATAACTGAATTTCCGGTACAGGCGTCACCGTTATTCTAATATAATCTCCGTGCATTTGAAAAACACGAATCGGCCTGCAGCCCCGAACATTAAACTTTGATGGACTTTAGTGAGTTACTGAATACTGATTAAATGGTTTATTTTCAATTTTTCAAATGTAACAGCCTACATGTGTTGAAGTAAAAGTACCAAAAAAAATAAAATTTTCATATATAGGCTACATATTACAACAATATATTAAAGGCCATATTTTGTCGTATATTTTTTTAACAATAAATATGGAATACCGTTTCAAAGTATTAATAGAGGCAGTCCACTAACATATTGAAGTATACAACTGACCAAGAGAGGGCGCCTGTATTCTCACAAAATATGCTGTTTTACCAAGTTTTAAATATGGTTCAGTGTTAATTCACAGGTTTTAAAAGACTACACTAAGAGTATAGGTGTTTATGCACGCACACACACACACACATACATACACAGACGTGCGTACCTACCTAGATGGGACTGTACATTCATTTCTATGGGAAAAAAAAACCCACACACACACACACATATACGCCAAGTATTGATAATTCTACATGGTAGATACACTCACACAACTAGGAAAACAAACTGCT
>JAODKK010000043.1:13340578-13356561 GCA_026774405.1 Petrocephalus microphthalmus | reverse complement strand
CATGAACCTGCACCAGCGTACATGAGTCCAAGCTGGCTTCCGGGTTTGATTTTAGGCCCGCAGGCCTCCGAGGCTAATCGCTCATGTAGCTAATGGCTGTGCTGAGCAGCATGCACTCTTTGCAGAAATCTCCTCTTACCACTTCCTACAAAATGCTCATACGACCCGATAAGTCTCTGACATGTGACAGGTGTTATCTCAAGCTGTCAGAAGCTAACCAGCTAGCCGTGGGCCGCCCGTACCGGACGGCATGGCCTGTCTGCTCTTCCATTGCAGCACTGGAGTGGATTCGCCCCAGTCGTAATCAACCCCAAGCTGCAAAAACACGTGGGGCTTGATCATTATCTTTCGTACTATTTTTAGCCTCATAAGGTCTAAGTCCTGCATGTTGATATTATCATTCGTTTGAAAAGGGGTGCTTCTGCTCAATGTAGTTAGGACTTAATTAATGTAAAATAAAGTGTTTCATAGTTAACTGATACAGTAATAGAGGTGATGTAATAAATAGCACCTTTTTGATGTACTGTACTGCAAACAGCGCATCAAATTCCCAAAATGATTGTGGGATATTTAATATATTGTTTGATAGGAAGGTGCGTAAGTGAATTCCTCCCCCTCTTCAGCATGACATTATTTTTTCCAGTCTGAGTCCTTAAAAATGATTCCCATAATTCTTACCTTGTGCTGCTTACTCTCAGCTCAGTCCAGCAGTATAGGCAGCTACTGAAGGCAAGCCAAGGATCCTCTGACACAAGCTGGTCTACCCCCCGACTCCAGCTACACCTCCCACACCCCCGCCACCACCCACACCCCAAACCACTCAACCTCCACCTCAGCTGCCAAAAATCACTATTCTATTGCACTGGCCCACGTCCCCAACCCCCATGCTCATCTCCCCTGACATGCATGGATGTCAAACTTCATTTTCCTTCCATACGGAACTGCGCCGATTATAAAAAAAGAACCCCAAACCACAGATAAAGCTCTCCCTTTCCTTACCCTGCAATCTGTTAGCCTAAACCTCACTGCATCACCGTCCTGGCACGCGCCGGACGCAGGCCAGGCATCAGCCCTGAGACGCGGGGATCGAAAGCACGCTGAGCTGGGACACCAAACCCATCATGGGCGGGTAATCACACGGCTATATTTGACATGGTTCTGGGAGATGCTCCTCACAACGGGGATGGAAAATCTATATTAAGATTTCTGTAACTGATGTTGCAGAACCAGTGTTGTGCGAGTGCATGTTTTTATGTGTGTGTGTGTGTCAGCCTGAGGATGCTCCCCACAGTGCTAAGCTTATTACTCCATAAACAGATTCACGCCAATAGCCCAACAGGCACATAGTCTGCTTTCTTCTATTTCTCTGACTTTATGCCGTCCAGATGTACAACTTCTGTGAGATGTTTCCAACGGTAATCCGGGGCGTGCGGTATCGCGGTCACTTTGCACGTGAAGAGGACAGTAACTATCATCTGCTGCAGAGACCAGAATATGAAAAGGACCCCTAGGATTTTTCGAGAAGTATCACAGAGGGCTGATAAGACGCAGCAGATTACACTGTTTAACTTCAAGTGAGAGACTTAGTCCTTTTGGTCCAGTTCTATGTAGGATACCCGACTCAATGTAAATCCAAGGTTCTGCACCGTGCCAAGCCAAGGCTTTATTATTTGCAGGCTTATCACGTTGAGCTGCACAAACTAAACCCGCTAAATCCTTAAAATTCCAGCTCATTTTTCCGTCGGATTCATGCATGCTTAGAGGGATTTACTAAAAAAATACCCGCTGCCATTAGCTTATCTGAGAGTGCTATCGCTCGTTCTCTCCAAGCCCTTGCTATATAACTACATGCAGTCATTTCACTCCCTCTGACCCACTGTGCAGGCCATGGAGTACCACCAGAGGGCGCTGTACCAGGAGCATAGCCAGAGAACCTCAGTCTGTGAACTGACACAGCCCTGCGCCTCTAGTTATTAAAGCTGGAGCTGTATTTCATGGCTCCAACAAGGAAGGGCATAGAGGGAGGAGAAGAAAAGGAATCTGAGGAATCTGTCTTACAAAATTAAGACAAAGGGCCTCTCCTTTGAGTGGGACATAAAGATAGCTTATTCGGCAGGCTGAGTTTGATGTCATTGAGCTCGAGCAAAGGTCTACCCCCCCCCTCCAAGAGAGCCTTGACATGATTCAAAGCACTTGTAGCTTCTAATGACAGGTCTTTACAGCAGAGATCAAAGGTAACGCATTGGAAATTTGGCCATTGTCCCTTAACTACTTGGAACCTTGATGAAGAGGTATAGAGTCTAGTTTGGAGACACTCGGCCCTAAACCAGGCCCCATGAGAAGTCTCCAGAGCAGCCTTCTCCATTAAGATCTATTACCCTGGGCTTTGAAGTGGCTGCAGAGAACAATCATCCATTAGTGGTTGCGTGTTCCTTGTTTGTTTTCATCTACTAGCATGTGCACGAGAACGAGGGGTGTCTGTATTTTGCGTGAGTGGGCACATGCGTGTTGAGCCTGCATGTCTGCGTGCAGTCATGCATGAGTGCAAATGTTCATGGATTAAGGAGAGTGTATATGATTGAAGGAAGGCAGTATATATAGAGACAAGACCAACAGCAGATGTGAACCTTTAGCCAATTTCCCCTTTTGTGACTAAGAATACGCAGCAGTTTAACTATTATATTAAAAAGGGTTTTCCAGTCCTTCAATAAGAGATCCTGATTGCCCATAGGTGAGGATTATAACCTGGCATGTTCAGTTTCGTCGTCTGAAGACGGAGCTTAAATTTAGAGGCTAATTGATCTTCAAACAACTGTCATGTTTCCCATGGAACTGGAAAAGGATGAACAGAAAAGTCCAGCTGAATGTAATATTTTTCTATAGACATAATAAATGCACATGTTGCACAGTGACACATCCTTTCTGCAAAGTTACCTCGGTGCCTTTCATGACTTCTAACGCATTATAATCCCGTTGACAGAAATAGACAAATGCTGGTTCTTGGAGTCTTTAGAAAGTTGGTTTTTTTCAGTGTCTTTTCCTGGACAGGCCTCACATTTTTCCCCCAGCTTTTAGGGTGTGGTTGTCACCCCAAGGGTGCTGTTGGTGTTGAATTGCGGCAGGAGGCATATGGAGTCGTAGTTTAAAACTAACACAAGCATTAATCAGCTAAGCCTTTGCATACACTGATCAATCTCCCTCACCTTTTATGTGTCATACATGTAGAACTAAGGCATTTTGTTCATTCAGGGGACACAAAGGAAATCGTTGAAAAAAAGGGGATGGGGAAGAGTAAGAAAGAAAATGTGCGAGATTTGATTTGCAGAAAATGTGTGCATGCAAAATGGACAAGAAGCTATTGAGGGGCGTTCTGTCAGAAATGACAACATTAGACATGCTGGGTGTCACCAGGGGGAGAGCAACTGGTGAGACTGGCGTGCTCTGAGGCTGCACATAGCACCCAGTCAGCCCAGTTTGACTGAAACCACTCGCACAATCTCTGCGCAAGAAACACCAGAAATTTAATTAGCCTGCAAGAGGCTTTAAAGAGCCGCCCAAACAAGTTGTGGCAGGTGGGAGGATGGGCGTCTATACGGATTACAGACTACATCCCCCAATCGGTCTCAAGACTCTCCCTAAAGCATTTTTTGTGTTGAGGAGGCTGATTGCAGGCGCCAGGGTTCAAGGAAAGCCCTTTGAGAGCCATAACAAACACCACACCCTCCCTTATAAAGTGGCAACAAGAAGGTCCAAAGGAGCGTGTTCCACAGAAAAGCACATAGCCATTGAAATGGGCCCAATGTATCTCCAAGAGCCTCCTGTCAGCTGTGAGACACCATCCAGATGATACCAGACATTAAGCTGTATACCGTCATCCATCTCCCAACCACTTAACCAAGGCAGGGTCACAGAGGAGAATGCCTGGAGACTATCTCAGCCAGCACAGGGTGCAAGACAGGGGGACTTCCTGGATGGGATGCACACACACACTCAGACATTACGAGAAACCTAACAGCGTGCTTTTGGAATGGAGGAGGAAACCAGAATGCCTGGAGGAAACCCGGGGGAGAACTGGGGAGAACCTGCAAACTTCACATGCACAGAAGATGGAGGTGGGATTCAACCCCAACTTTGGAGGTGTGAGGTAAGAGTGAACCACCCCACTGCCGGCCTATATTCCACCTGTCCAGTCTGTTCATGTAGAACATTCTCTAAACTCTCAATGTTTTGGATGCCTTCAAGATATGAAATCAGTGTCAACTATTGAGGGAATTGAAACCTCCTAAGTACACAGCATCCAAGAGGACAATGAAGGGCCTGAGGGCCCAAGCAGCTTAATTCTCATTAGTCACCATGAATCCTCACCTCAGGCACTTCAGCTTTGCTTTCTTTACCTAAAGGCTAGCTATTGGTTTCACTGGACTAATGAATTAGACTCGTTATCCTGGGGTTTTTGCTCCGTATTACAATTGCCAAAGTTCTATTTTAGAAATAATCGCTTCACAGCTGTATATCCAGCACAGGGAAGTCAATGTCCCAATCTGTCTTCCATTCCTTTATGGGTGTTTCGGGTTTAGCCAGTTTATGGTGATTGTGCGCCCCTCACTGTTATATTGTTATATTATATCCTGCATATTGTCCTCCCTTCCAGAAAAACACAGACTCTCTTGATCTCATGTGCCAAATCCCTTGCCCTCCCTTTTTGACCCAACAGCTAATCACAATGAAAATGCAGACTGACGGATGTGAAAATGTGTAGAACATCTTGGCAGTACCATGAATGTCTCAGCGTGCAGGATCGGGGTCGAGGACTTCCTGCTCAGTCGTCATTGGAGATGTGCCAGACTCCCCTATGATCCTGACAGTCTCTGTTTGGTACATGTATCGCGTATGTATGCATACATGCTCTGCTGTGTTCACTGTTACCCCGGGCGACACTTCCCGCAATCGCATGATGCCATCAAATAATGGTGACGCCGTGTCAGAGGGAACCTCCGTCTCGTTCGGTCTGTGTTTATGTTGTCGCAAGTCATGTTTCTGCCAGCCGCCAAGCCGCACGGACCTCAGCACGTGTGGAGCTATGTAGGGGCCCCCAACAGAGGGCCTGAGTGTATCGCTCGATCTTTTCCGCAGACCTGATTTCAGCATCTGCAGTCTCAAGGATCTATGTGTGGCTCAGCGGGTGATTTCACCGTTGGGTCCCTGAGCAGTTGCTTGAGGGATTGCCTGACCCTACATTCTTAAAAGAAAAACTGTTCGTTCCGTTGGATAAAAGTCTTGGCTAAATGAATAAAATGTAAAGCCGTATACATATGGGACAGCGCGTAAGAAAATAGGGCAGCTTAAAGTTTCACTAACCAGCCTTGGAGATGAATGTTGTAGACACATGGTAGAAATGATTGCCATTTAAATGGCTTTGTTGATGATCTTCAACGTGGAGGACAGGCTAGCCTTTGATGAAGCTGATTAAGAGGTCAGGGGACAGCTTGCCCCCAAGCAGCTATGTGACCTTCAAAATCTTAACTGAATTTCATTATAGAGGTCCTTCCTGCATAAAGCTTCGACTTGAAGTCCCAGAGCAGCCGGACAAGACTGGAATCATTCCTGGGGGAGGAGGAGATGGTGGGGTTTCAGTTGGCCGGGAATTTTTGGCTCCTTGCTGCCGCAGATTGGAGCTGCCAGAGATGGTCAGGTGCCTGCGGGTTGCTGGCTGTCCGGGCGCGGAGGATTTCGGGGGCCTCTCCAACGAGCACTCGCTCTCCCGTGAAGAGCCGGGCGACCCCGCGGGGCAGGAGAGATCCGTCAGCTGGAAGGGCTGCGAATCCGGAGCTGCCTCCGAGACCGCTTGGCAGGTACGAAGGTGTTATGGTCGGTTAAGCATATAGCAGAACTGGCACCAGAAACCGCGCTAAAAAATGCTATTCCTAAAACAGCACAACTGTCATATGTTACATTTTTTTACATACTGAGAACCCATCTGAAAAGAAGCATGGGATTTTTCAGTTGTATCTGTGGCATTCACCATCTACCCCACAAAATAAAATAACTGTATTGGTAATTTTATAGTCCCCCTTACACTCCTGTAAGAATAAAACAAACCACCTAACAAACTGGAAAATCTGGCTCCGTTAAGTAGTGATGTGAGTACATCAGTGAGGCATTTGGGCTCTATGAAAACCAAAGCTGAACAATAGCTATGGTCAAAACAAACAAATCTAAGCCAAATATGACATGAAAACACTCAATGTAAAATTATGTTTATAGGACTGGAGGCCAGCTTTTTAAACTGGAGCGATGAAAAAGCAAATCCTGGTTTCTATCTTTCCCCTTCGCTGCAACATCCTGCAGTATGAAGATGCAGTTTTTGAAGAGACGGATATGGAACAAAGGTTTCTGTCACTGTGAAGGGAAGCATGAATATGGTTAAGTCTTCATATACTAAATATTTATAAAGATAGTCTGATTTTTATGGTTTAACTACTTGGCCAATGGGGGTCCAGCTTTTACCTGCACTTACCATCGAATGCAGATCAGGGTAAGTAAATTCCTCAGAAGGATGTCAGCAGCTTCACAGCCGCCAGCCCGTCTTCTGGCGACTGCCCGAGCTTCAACTCACCCATCAGGAACACGAGAAGTTTGTCTCTGGCCTGCTTGTTCATTCACGTCCCACCACACCAGTCACATCAACCACTAGGTTTGTACCTCCGCCCCTTTTTTCACCGTCGCTTCATTTCTTTATTCCGTTCCTCAATCAGGTCTGTGCTTCCCTTCAACCTGGAGGTACGCCGTCCGGTTCGCGAGAAAGCATAGGTGTCCGTTGGCGAGCTCTGCATCCGCCCTGCCTTGCGCTCGAGTCGCGTCAAACGGGGCTCCGACGATCACCCAACGTGCCTTCGGGCTTACGTCCTAGGCGAATCGCAGTGTCGGCAACGGCGACGTGCGCACAGAGCCTCCTGTCTGCGAGGGCTTCCATCATATCACACTATCACACTTCCTGTGTAACCGACGCTATACACTTCCCCAGCTGCTATGATGAAATCAATTATCACCCACAAGATAATAAGCCATAAAATATCGAGACGTGTATGACTTATTGATGATTGGTCATCCATAACAGTTTGCAGAGCAGTGATGTGTAAAATCAGTTAACTGTCTATTTTGGGTTAGCCACACATGCACACCTGTTACGCACAGGTTTTTTTTTTTTTCAGCGTTTCTGCGTAAGGACGCTCCCATGGCAACCGGGGGAGGTGTAAGCTCCTCTTATCATGCTCATCGCTGGGCCGCCTGCCAGAATAGCGTGTTAACGGCCCACTGCATCCTGTGCCAGATGCGACCTGGTGCTGCAGAAAGTTCCCTCTTACACGGACACCAAGATGAACACCGCCCCCCCCCCCCACTGGGTTTGCAACAATTGATTCCATTAATTCAGAACAATTCTGCCAGGAATGATACTGACTTATTGCATCTTCCAAGCTGGTAAAACTAGTTTTTTTTTCTTTTTTGCTATTTTTTTAAGCCTTCAGCATACATAAGAAGGTTTCGGTACACTTAATATGCCATTTCCTTCCCTGGTAAATGATTTATAAATAATGGATTTCACTCTGTAAAAGCAGTTTGTGCTTCAAGGTTCCTGGTAGCCCAGCACAGCCAACATATGCTTCAGGCATCAGTATCAATCATTTGCTGAATTATAGCAGAGTACCATAACCAAGAAACAATATCATAAAGTATACGGGTCCTCACATAATGTCAAGTGTAGGAACGGCCTTGCTAAGTACCTGTCTGCTCTGTGTAAGGAATGGATGCCAGTGATGCCGGACCATAGGTGGCCAGATGCTGTTTTTTCTGTTTCGGGACTAATGGGAACTGGGCAGGGAGAAGCAAATATTAAGTGAAGAAATAAAGTAAAGTAGAAAAATATAGAGCTGGTGTAGTGGTAGTGGGCGAGAAACAAATTTGAGTGAATTGGGTATCACACCCACGACCACTGCATGTGTGCTGGCTGGGGTGCAGTGGAGGCATGGATGGCCTGGCAGATTCGAGGGCCCCTGTAAAGCGGCCCTCGAATCTCCCAAGTCATCCATGCCCCCCCACCAATATATAATTTAGCCTCATTCGCTCCTCCCTATAAATAGACCTTTGCCTTTACATTATTAAATTGTGTCCTTCGTACTCCACTGAGACACAGAATTTCTAGCAACACCCCGGGTGTAAGTCTCCAGATGAATGTTTTGGTTTATTGGAGGCAGAACAAAAAGGAATTCACACACCCTACTGTATACCTTCCGTCAAGGTGGAGTACACCAAGCACGATGGAAAAAGATGGGTCACCTGACCCTCCCATCTGAGACTTCTGCCATCAATTCCTACTGCCTGGTGACAATCCGAAGCAAAGATTTCTCAGACATGGTGCCCATCCAGATAGGACACTTCACCCTGAGGAAGTGAGGATCGAAGGCACCAACGGCTCCCCACTTTCTTGGATCTGCCACCTCAACACGTGAATTTCCATGAGCGCGCTGAAGGGTGAGAGCGGGGATTTATTTTAGTTTAAAATACAGGAACGCATTCATTTTCCGTTTGGCCGTGTGAAAGGAGTCCCGTTTCTCTCTATGCTCGCCCACGCAAAAAATAAACATATAAAGGAAGAGAGAGATAATTTCTTCTAAAGTCTTTGGAATAGCAAAACAGACACATCAGAATTTTATCTATACAACCGTTATCTCAGCCAAGAAGGAAGCAAACTTATCCAGCAAGTTTCCCGTTTCTCCGCTGAGCACTAAATTGGTCAAGGTGTTAATCTGTCGTGTAGAGGTCTATCACGCCAAGGCCAGCCGGGTCAAACCAGCAGCAGGCAGACCAGGCTCCAACACCCCGAAAAGGACCACCCCAGATCTGATTTACTGACACTGGGAAAAATGAGGGTTCACAGCCTGTGAGGTTAACTCGCGGCCTGACAGCAATACAGGCCAGCAGACAGATCTGCCCCCCCATTAACCTACAGGGCTGCGGATTGAAACCTTCAAAGTCTGCATGCCTGTGCCCCAACCCCCCCGTTTGTTGAGGTTTGCCCCCACTGTGATCTCAAAGACACAGAGCTCAATCAGCTGGTGTGTGTATGTGTGAAATCTGAGAACAGACTCAGATCACCATATCCATAACTTTATGAGAATGGATGGAGTACACAGCCAAGTACCTTGAAGTAAAGGCTGATTTATGACTACTGGTCATACATGTGATTAGGAATACATTTGTTTCTTAGACAATTGTTGGTTGTTGGACTGGGGTTGCTTTTTATCAACAATTTTGTGGAAAATTTTACTGCTATGAGGTTACCAGTATTTCCCTCAATGTCAGAAGGGAATAGTTACAAAATTTGAATGCATTTTTATTTTTAGAAATGGTAATACCACATACAGGTTAAAGATGTTATTTCAGGGTTTAAAACATGGATGCCTATTTTTCTTTAGTGTTTTAAACATTTAGTGTAGTTAAACCAATAAACCCACAGACTGAAAATGTTGTAGATGAAATTTTGTTTGTCAGGAATACGTTTCATGATCTAGTATGATTTGGATGCCATAGTTTTGTAGTGATCAGCTAGTGTATATGTGTGTGTTTAGGTACTTTTGGAGACATATAAACAGTATTATTACTATTAAAGAAACAATTATTTGTGTAGAGGGGTCAACCATTTTTGATGTAAGAAACGTGCAGTTTTTACCACAGACATGGTATTTAAATTGTACCCTCAAATTTTATACCTTACCTTTACATTTCTAACTTAGAGATAAATCTACCTGTGGGCAAGTCTACCCGGGTATACTGCTAAAGGCCGGCTTCCCGCGTGCCTTAAAAGGAGGGCTTGAAGGTGGCGGGAGGGAGCTGGGGTTTTCAGAAACCACACGGCTGGAGGTCTGGCCATTTAGCACAATCATTGTATGCCATCATAAACAGAAAAGAAATACCACAGGAAGGTAAAAACAAAACTAAAGTATTCCAAGGCATTTAATATTCCGTTGTGTTTGTCTGTACTGTTGGGTACGTCATTGCTTCCAGATATCATAAGCCTTTAGGAAACCATTAAATTATTTAATAAATGAATAAGCTAATGCCGCTAATGTAATGAAACACATTACAAAGGACGTTCTTTCCAGAGGGGAATAGTTAGAGCATCTAGGACGTCATTCTTCGGTCCAGCCATGCGGCAGTAATCAGGAGCAGGCGTCCAGCGATGGGATGGTTATTTTCACTTCACAGGCTGGCCCCAAACGGGGCGCGGATGGTGGCCGTGGAGACGAAGGGCCTGCCGCTATGCTGGAGTGCCGCCACAACGACTTTCAAGGGCGGATGGCTAGTCTGCCGCTGGGGCACGGTGCCTGGCACACGGGCGCAGTTAAACCTTAAATGGCGAGAAGCTTTCAGTCAACCCCCTGTGGCATGGATTTAATGTGGCACCAACTTTCTTTAACATGTAGACATTCTGACTGGGGACTGTAAGTGCTGCTGTGTTCCTCGGCTAATGTTTATACACGCTACATTGACTTTGCTGAGAAAAATCATATGATAACTTCATTATGTCCATCAGTCCGTTTTCCATGTTAAGGAACCAATTTTTGTGGCCAGCTTTGCAATCGTTGTGGGTATGACGATAGGCCTTGGGTTTTAACCCCATCACTAGCTAGGCTCCAGGTAGCAAGCACTATGAACATGCTAAGCCTGAATTTTTCAGTTTCCCCAAGTGAGAGCTATGGGCTTAATATTTTAAGCATTTTTCCACTACTCTACTTACGTCTCATAACACACTAGCTAAGGGCATCACATTTTTTCGTAATTACTACACTATTTGAATGCTAAAGAGATTCTTCATCACGACCCAAAGCAATATCAAGAAAATGTGTCTCACATTAGCCTGATATATTTTGCAGAAGAGAGATGAAAACCAATTAAAAAGAGGTATCTGGCCTGTCCTCAAGTTTTTATGAAATAGAGACAGTATAAAATACCATATGAAAGACATTTTCAGCACAGACTAGTCATTTTTAGTCACATTCAGAATATAGAGCCATGGAATGTTTTGTATTAGGGGCATAAATTGCCCTCCAAAATAAGGACTATAATCTAATAGTTGAAAGACCTTCAAGAGAAGAAGACTTTTATGGACGTGAAGGCTTTACGTCGCCTGCCAGTTGCATGTCCTACCCTTCACCTGAAATCTGTTTTTATTTCACTTGAGTGTTTCAATTGGTAATATTCCTTTAATGCACAGAATGTGCACCCAACTTTTTATAATATAATGTCTTTGGTTTATGTCTTCATTGCATGCCTGTCACTTTCATCCAAAGTATCCATACGTCCATCGTCCAACCTATTATCTGGTTTAGGGTCGTGGTGAGCTTTTGGGGCCCATCCCAGGAAGCACAGGGTACAATAAACGCACACACACTCGCACGCACACGCACACACACAGACACATACACACATACAGATTAGGTATCTATATCTTTATGGGGACTCTCCATTTATTTATATGGGCATTACCGTCAGTGACAACCTGAAAACCTACCCAGCCCTAACCTTAACCATAAGTAACCAAAGAAAATGCAACACTTTTGGCATTTTTACTTTTTCGATTGCATTCACAGATTTTTATAAAATTGAGTTTCCCCTTGTGGGGACCTAATTTTGACCTAAAAAGTCAAAATAATCACGTTATCACATTGTGGGAACCTAATTTGGTCCCAATAATGTAGTAAATACAATCCCACACAAACACACATTATTTCTGCATGAGTAACACAGGTAAATAAAACTAAGACCTTTCTGCTGTTTCAAACAGCCATATTCACTACTGCCTGAAGCTAAGCAGTAGCATCAACAGCGACAGTGATAACGAAACATCATAACAAAACCCAGCATTAGCCTCATATATTTTGCAGAACAGAGATGAAACTAAGTCTGTTATTCTTAGTCTTGCTCATATAAACTTACTGGAAAGTAGGGATATGACTGCAGCTAGCCCAGAATATGGAATTCAGAGATTGACAGATGCGTGGTTACCAACAGGCATGGTGAGAACCTCATAAAAAATTCAAAATCAAGAAAAAAATCCCCTATGACAGGGTCTTATGACAGAGGGGAAAAATGAAACAGTTATCTCATCCCAGACAGCCAACATTCCAGAAAGGATTAGACTCCAAAACCACACGCGTGTGATGGAGGGAAAACCATGTCAAAACACGACTAAACACGTCACTGACATGAGAAATGGCAACATGACATCAATCGTCCTTAAATAACAGTGGGCTCAGCTTCATTTGGTGATTAATTTTATATGGTGCTGATACGTTTATAGCGCATTAATTTCAGGAATAACAAAGTGTAGCTGACAGCTTCACTCAGTCTTAACAAAAAAGTTGTTTTTCGGAGAATTGTTTTAAAATTAATCTCAAATTACTTTCAAAAGGGATTCATGTAAATCTGTCTGTATTTTAGAAAGGAAGTGGAAATGTTTGATTTTGAGTGCGGGTGGTGAGCAGATCCAGCTCTGAAGCCCTTAATGCAATAATGCTGAGTCAAGGGCAATTTCTGGAGCAAACGTTTCCAGCAGGGTTTAGATGAAAATGCCTTACAGAGTTTTAGCATCCAGAGTCAGACGAGGGCTCGTCAACAAACCCAGTGACTGGAATGCTTCAGAGGATCTCCAGAGCCTGGGAGGAGAACCTCAGAAGCATTTAAGTAGTGCTCTTTGTTGCACATACTTTTTATCTCTGTTGGTCCTAGTTCCAGCCATCTTTTTAGAATACGCTCATGTGGTCCAGAGTCAGAGAGGCTTGTCACGATGTCACGGCAGTCGAAGGCTGAGAAATAAATGTCCTTGGCACACGGAGGCTATGGAGGTGGGTGGATGAGCGGCGGCTCAGCACCCCCCGTCTCGTGCATCAGCTGTCAGCACCTGACTATGTTAACCTGCTTACCTGCCCCCCCCCCACTTCCTGCTCCCCTGTGCATCCACACCAATCCCTTGTTCATGGTTACATTTCGCCAGTTGGGGCCGACACGGATTAACGCCGAGATTAGCCCTGTCAGCAGATGTGTCAGCATCCCGCCCCCAAGGCAGATTAATGCACAGCCTTCTCTTTACAGATTACCATTTACCCATGAACAATGCAGCGGCGGTGCCCTTTCTTCCCATCTAAAGAACAGGCTCAGTATTCAGACTATCTCCTGAAAGCCTCTTTATAGCTACCATTTCCCTGGTGCCTCATGTGTAGGATGATATGTGTAGCGCTACACGGCGGCTCAGCGCCACTGAATTCCATCTAGGGCTCACCGTGGCTTGTGTGGAGTGCACATCTTCTCCCCCAAGCTTGCCTGGGCTTCCTCCTATCGTCCAAAGATGTGCAGATGGGACGAATAGCCTTAAATTGTGCACACACCCATTGGTGGGTTGGCATCCCATCCCAGGCGCGGCGCACCCCTGGAACAGGCGCCGGACTCACCATGACTCCGCATAAATGATTATGGAAAATATATGACCGATATGTATACACTGTAATATATAAACCCCCTTAATACACATGGTCCCCTCGTCAGAAATGTTGACGTTGGACGTTGTGCTGAGCTACTTCTCACCCCCTCACATACATCTAGCAGATCCTCAGTCCTGATTGCAAGCATATGAGCCCTCTAACGGCCAGCGGAGGATACTTGAGACCCAGGGAGGAAGACATTCTGCCGCTTATCAGGCATGTGATCCAAAATTCGCTAGTCTCCATTCAAAGCTAATAATGACAAAGCATGGGAGAGGCTGGATATGGGGAATCAAAAAGAGAAAGAAGAAAGCACAAGAGATAGTCTTGTCATTCCGTTTGTCATGCCTTAGTTCATAAGCCTTTTTAGTGACTTCTCCACCCCCCCCCCCGCATCATTAGTAGATCACAGACAGAAATTAGGGTTGAACGTAAACAGCGACCATTTACACAGAGGGAAACATTGACTTGGCCACTAAAAGGAGCGCATTATCACGGGCCCGTCACATGGCGTCTCCAGAACGGGGTCCGTGCTCAGTCCAAATGGCACTCCTTTAAATAGAAACTTTTCTGAATGCGCTTGTTCAACTCAGAAAATGCCCCGTTTCCTGTGAATCACCCCTCCCAGCCTCAGCCATGACCCTGTAATTAATAAATAGCTCCGGCCGTCGCTGTGATGTGGCACCGACGACACACGGGGCGTCCCACGTGGCGTTTGAAGTCCCTTTCCGCTGTGCCTGAACCGCGTCCCCACTTGGCACAGGTGTATTATCATGATAAGTAGTACGGATGACAGCCGGGATCCTCCCCCTCCTCTGTTTTGTTCCACTCTAAAACACCATCCTTAGCATCTTTTCTGTTGATGTTTGGGGGTCTCCCAAGAGTCGGGGCAAATTCAAAGCCTGTCAAGCGAAAACCCTCAACCCACTTTTTATACTCACCAAAAGCTGCCCCTCTCAACCATGACTGCATAGCCTGCTGTGTCCATTGTCCCCCCCCCCCACCCCGATCACCCCAGAATTGGAGCTGAAGGCGGGGGGAGGGTCTGGCTTTGTGTGATGGACGTGTCCCAAGCCCTCAGTTTTGGTTCGCTGCTACTCAAACGCCACATTAATCACTGTAAATGTTGCCCTTGGCCTGGTCGTTTAAATTGGTGGGACAGAAGAATTAGGTAGGTAAAATGGGGAGTGGTGGCACCCAGTTGTGTTCAGTTCAGCGATCACTTAGTTCTGAGTGAGATCTTGCGGCAAATCGAGGAGCTGTGGCTGTACCATTTCTCTTCTTCCTTGCAGCCAAATGTAATACGACATTTAGCACCACAACAGTGATTTAAGAACTAAAGAACTTATGAACTAAGAGGTGAAACCCATTGTTGCTGTAGCTTCTATTTCCCCAGCTGTCTCACCCGGGTCCCAGCGAGGGATATCTGCAGCTGAGCATTTGCCCGCCAGGTCTGGAGACGGGCTCTGCTGAGGGAGGCTGAAACGTCCTCCGCCCTGACAACAACCCACGTCACTGGCCATTAGATAGGGGACGTGGGTCCCAGGGGATGGCAGCCACCCCGCACAGAAGACATTAAGAAATTAATTCCCTACCTCCAGCAGTCGCAGTGCCATGTACCTTCAAGCATCCTGCCTGCCTGTTTAAAAGCTTTAGTTAGTCAAAACCAGTTAGCTAACTGCCAGTCACTAGGGCAAGCCAAAAACAAGCATCGGTTCTACACAGATTCATAGCTCAACCATTTTCACACACCCTCCACCCCCATCACTAACAGGCCACTAGGGCCTTCCATTGTTTAGACAGAAACAACACCTTTCCTACAGCTGTCGACAAGCCTGTGCCATTGCCTCCCTGGGGTTCCGGTCATCCCCCCCGCCCTTCCCGGGGCGGCATAGGGATGGTGTGACATCTGTTTATCAGTTACCTAAAGCCTCTCAGCCTCCCTCGGCCAAACCAGCAAGCCGCTACTGTGTGCCGTCGGGGGAATTCCACAGAGGGGAATCCACTCCTTCATATCCCCTTCCAGGAAGCTGCTTGGACAGCGACCCGTCCTGAGACAAGTAAGCGAGTCACCGGGCCTGGCCGGGCCAGGCTTTGGGGCAGCTCCCACAGGGTTCGCCCCTCGCTGGGGAAATGAACAGACAAAGCGCATGTTCCTGACGTGATAGATTGGGCGAGTGGCAAAGGGGCAGGAGGCCAAGTGTGGTCACTTGACCCGTAGAGGAAGGAAAGCCCAGAATCATTACTCTGTGTAGACCCAGGAGACCCTGCTTAGCATCCCTGTGTGGCACTGTGCTTCTCTCTCATTTCAGGCTGCCATTGCCAGCTTTGATTGGACAGGCTATTTCTGTGTTTTTGAGTGTGCCCATTGCCTGTTTCGTTGATTATCCTTATGGGGGAACCTCAAAAAAATTAAACCAACCCAACTCAAGATCAAAGAAGGCAAAC
>JAODKK010000043.1:13273051-13286467 GCA_026774405.1 Petrocephalus microphthalmus | reverse complement strand
TGGTTAGGTCAATTCTACATTGTCCTTAGGGCATCATTGCATCTTTAGGCTGCAGTGTGCTGCCAACTCATTCCGGATTGTCTCTGTCTTCTGTTCTATGTTTCCAGGGCTAAATCTCAGGATCACTGTCACCCTGTACTGGACACATGCATACCACAGGTGGAAGTTTCCTCCCCTGATGTCAGGTTGATGTAGGTTCAACCTACAGCTGTTTTGGTTGACTCTGAGACTGCCATCCAGATAGTAAGGCGGGGGGCTGGGGGTGCCTTTTGAGGTCACAAATGCCCCCTTTAAAAAAATACAACAATCTCCCACTCCCAGTTAAGCAGCTGCCCTTCCAAAAGTCTTTTGTTTGGGGTGAGGAGGTATTGGAAGGTAACCATTTCTGATTGCAGTTTAGAACACAATTTTTGGGTCTTCTGAAAGAATTACTGCTATCTCTTGGATATTTACTGCCCCTAAAATGTAGTTAAGACGAGTTTTAAAAGGGCTTCTATTATATGTACTAAGTTGTTTACTTGTAGTTTTTGTATTGTTGAAGACCTCCCTTCTGAAACGTCCATGCAGTCGCACTCCTCTTTAGCATTCCTCGCAAAGTGCTTCGCGATGAGTCCCTGACCCACGGCTATGGAGCCGAATCTAGTCCCCCCTCCCGACTGCTGGACTGGCGCGTGATGAGCCCCGCACCTGTGCAGTGTCGCGGAGCAGTGCAGCAGGCAGGGGACTTAATCCTCCAGCTGGCCGCTCGCATGCTTCACAGCTGTGCTGCTTACGTGGGTGGTGCAGACCCATGAGCTCACCTGGTTAAATATAACTGCCAACAGTTATTATTTAAGCTTCGCGTTAAGGACAGGTCCCCAATTTTAAGGTCAAATGATACTAATGACGTGAGTTCATTTTTAAAAGGCGATGTTAGTGTGTGAATCCCCGTTGTTTATTTGACGCCGCTTGGGATGCATCCGTGATATTGGCCTTGCAGACAGGATCGGCATGGCGTGACAAGCAGGAAACCGGAGCAGAAGAAAATCATCTGCCTCCAGTCAAATATCACTCTTCTCAGCCAGTGCAGAAGGCCATTAGCAGCCCAGAATGGGCTGGACGTAGGACATGGCCTAGGAGAATATGGCACTGGCAGAAACGGAATTAGTGTTATCCTGGATGAACTCGACATCCTTGTCGGTGGGGGGTCTCCGTGTGTTTCTCCCACTCTGTGAAAAGACGGGGGGAAAGCGGTGGGCTGACGCCAGAGCGGCTGGACTCCTTCACCTGCGCCCGCTGCCGTGGTTGGCTTCCCCGAGTATGCTGTCCACAGCCGGAGGACAGCGTGGGGCCCTGCATTTTTAACAAACACGTCCGCTTCCCTTAATTTAACACCGAAGCTGGAGCCACCTTTTGGATTTGACGGTGGTCTGCGTGTTGATCGTGGTCTGACCTCCTGAAAGCCAACAGCGCTGGCTCCACTCGGCCGACCGGGCCCGCAGCCGGAGCCAAAACAAGCAGGCGGCATGGAGCAGAGCCGCGGCCGGGTCCAGGGTACTCCTCGGGTGGCGATCCTGTTGTGAAACATGGACTGAGCGAGCCCATTTAGTAGGATATTCCTGATTCAAGGCGCGGAACAATAGGCTCCTTATTTTATAGCCCGAATAAACTTTCTCCTTTCTAAAGAGTGCCTTCTTCTTCATTCCAAGGGTTAATTAAAACCTTCTACACTTCATCAAAGCCTCTGAAGTCTTGAGGCATGCGTGCATGAGCTATGGAACCCCATCCCCTTCTCCGGCTTCCCAACAACCACTCACAAACAAGACTAACAAGTCCTGGCCAATGTACAATGCACCAGTAGGCTTGACCACTGAGAGCCATCTGTGATTGGTTAGAGGGAAGCGACGGTTCAGCCAAGGCTTGCACCATGAGGGGAGTGAAGAGGCACATTGGCATTGCCTCAAATGCCCCAAGATACCGGCGTCCACCGTTTGTGCTGCCTGGACTTATCTTCTTGGCCTGTCAGTGCATGACAGCCATGGTTTAAACCAAGCGTCTTTCATTGCCCTCCAGCCCTATTATGAATGAGTCGAAGCAGCAAGTCTGTGGTGTTCCTCTCTCTGCAGGCTGTGAAGCAGCTCCAGAACTCAGACATCTTCTCTCAGAAGCAGGCCATAGCCATTCATTGTAGACCTCATTGGGAACCAAGGACAATATTAATTTAATCAGTGACAAAGACTGCAGATGATTGTCCTCTGCTCGAGTTTGATGGTTTTTTTTGCTGTTACGGAACGTCGGTTATGCTATTAAAACATCGAGGAAACCTTGGGCCCTGGGGAAGATCTTAAGGGATTCGTGCAGAATTTCGCAGTAGAGTGGACTTTAATTCTAGGCCCTTTGTGCTAAATTAAATTGTCATATAAGCCTCTCAAATGTTTTCCATCTGATCCCAAATATAATATTGTTCCTCGGTATTGTCCTCATAAAATACATTTACATGTGCCTTTCAAAGTGAGCAGGCTAACGACATTGCCTTGCATTACTGGTTTGTTGCATCTCTCCAGCTGGGAATGCAAAGACTTCCCTGACAGTCCTGTGGTGCTACAGTGCCCCAGAAGGCTTTGTGGTTTCCAGCCCACTACATCATACAGCCTGAAGTCCTTTTTTGATGTCGACATTTCAGGCTTTATGAGTAGTCTGAAATCCTTTTTAGATGCTTTTAAAGTGCATGGCTGATGCCGGAACGTTGTTGACGGATGTACGCTGGAGAGACAGATATGGGACACTTTGGCAACAGAGTTCTGAAGGGGGTATAACACAGCAGTGCGGGATAATGCAGTCTCACACCATAAACCTCTCTGTGGTGACTTTTTCAACTCGGCTCATGAAGTGTACGCCTGCTGACATTTTCCACAACCTGCCGTGAGCCTCAGATTTTTACCCGTATGCAACCTGGATACCAGTCACTTCCGGGCATTATTGTGATCTTGCCAAGCTAGGTAGCTGCTCGAGAGATTGAAAAATTTTTTTTTATAAAATCCACTTCATATTGCAAAATACAGACCGAATTTGCTGAAGATTCAGTTACGATTCCCAAAACCACCATCGTGCCAAAATGCTAATTAGCCCTGCATCAAGTCACCAAAGTGAGTTGGACGCTGTCTGGGAGATGCTGCCAAATTCGACCGAGTGGATGTGGTATAACGGATGGTGCCGACTGTATTTGGAAAACAGACCAAAGTGTAAAACCAAGGGCTCCTGGAAGACGGGGAACGATCCGGACAGCGCAAATGTCAAGACGAGACCCAAAAAGGTCCTAGAAGTGTTGTGCCTGCCTTGTGCTGGAGGTGGGGGGCGTGGGCGCTGGTCACAGAGGGGCATCTTTTATAGTCGTAGCAGACGTTCCCCACACCAGCCCACAGGCGAGGCCTCAGTTGTCCATCCACAGCGTCCGTCCCATGTTTGTTTTTTCCCATGAACCTCATCCCTGGCCCAGTTCCAAAAGTGGGACGTAAGGTACGGGACGAAAGAGTGGATTTCTGTGGAGGCCTCTCTGGCTGGCACATGCGGTCGCTCTGGACAGCGTGTTTAAAATATATGGTAGCCATACGCATCATTAACAACAGTGCGTCTCATCTTTCTACTGCCGGGGGCACGGAATCTACGGCTAATTCCAAAACTATCACCGCAGGGAGGACGCCTCTGGTTCCCAGCCGCCGCCCCGCCCGCAAATCATGCGGAGAAATGCTTAAATCCCCTAGAAAAAAGACTCCAGGACGGCTAGCCTGGCATAGCAGCGCCTTCGGAAACATGTCGTCAACCCCGCCAAGTGGAAGTGGTTTTCCGAAATGCCCCTGCAATATTTATCTTAGCATTTGTGTACAAGCATTTATCTTCCTGTCAAAATTTGCGAGCCGCTCTTACGGTAATGGCGCTGTACGTGCTGTAATATATTCAGCGTTCGTGACATGTGCAGCTTTTTGAAGTTGCAGCTAGGTGCGGTATGATATAAGATAGCCGTAGCACTTGGTGTGGCCCGCGGCGGAGTGGTGAGCAGAACCGGGTGACACTGGGATGGCGACTTTATTTGGAGATGGGAGAGGAGGCGGCATGAACAAAAACAGCAGGAAGGCATGAAAGCTGGCGACAGCCAAACACAAGCCGAGACACAAACAGGAAGCGGGTCGTGGAACAGGATGCTCTGTGGTGTGAGTTGAAGCATCCTGGGTGCATTTTATCAGTGAAAAGATCTTAATAGTATTAAGGCAGTGAAGTTAAAGAACATATTTAAACGAGGGCAGTGTGAGGCTTAATGGGTTAGGATGCTATACCTGTGATTTGGAAAGTTTTCGCTTTAAATCCCATGGTCAGCAGATTGATTTCACTATTAGTTCCCTGAGTAAGGCTCTTAAGCCCCAATTGCTTCAGTGAATGTCTGACCCTGACTTCTCTATTGTACGTCGCTTTGGGTAAATAAATTAAATGTAAACTGACTTGAATCATTAGGCAGAGCACACCCAGAGTCTGGTAAGGTTTATACTGGGGTCTGAAACACATAAGGAGCTGGTGTTTAGGCCACAGTGTCTTCCAAGAGTGTTAGATTGTCAAGATGTGTTCTGTTTGGGTAAAATCGAGTTGTCTGACACTACATTGGTGTAATTAGATTAGGCAATGCATTGCTATGTGCCTCCCATAAGCACATGCAGGTAATAGGAAGAGGTTAGCAATCTCCACTCAAATCTGCACCATGTGTTACTTCAGCAGGCCTAGAAGCATGTTATCTCAAATGCTGGTTGCTTTGTACAAAACCCATTTTAGTGGTTGGGCTGTGATCTTTCCTGTACTTGATGAAATGTTATTGTGCGAAAGCACTTAAGTTCCCTTGTTTGTTATTTCCAGGTGGGCCTACCAATGGACAGCCCTAAAGAGTCAAGCCCTGACATGAGTAGGACCCACTGGAGGTAAATGACACCTCGCCGCGGAGCTCAGAGTCGCTATCGTGTCCATCTCCGTGTCTGAAAACAAGCATTATACGCCTTAGAGGTGGGCTGATAACCATCATTTCCTGCCACTTTAACCTCGACAAGACACTTCGCCAGGACTTTAAACCAGTAATAATTCTTTCCTTCACTTGTCACTGTGTTTCCTTTTGGTTTTCTGCCCCGGCGTATAATAACCCCTTTTCAAAGTTACAGATGCACTGTCCAGCAGGACGTGGAACGTACCAAGCAAGGAATTGGGGGAGGGGGGTCCTTTGACCTTGATCTTAGAGCATACTGATATTAGGGTAGTTCCAAAATAAATGGATTCATCTCACCCTACTAACATTTACATTTTCATGATCCTCTATTGTGTCTGCATTCGGTGGCAACATTTATTTTGAATAAACACCAGGCAGTCTAGGAAGCCTCCCGTTAAACAGAATAATCTCCATGTGCCAGTGTCCATACATGGCTTTTATTTTCTCTGTGGAGCAGTAAAAAAATTTTAAATAGAAATGAAACAAAATGGAAATGGAGTATTCAGGGGGAAAAGCACGAAATGAAGACAATGTGCTCGCTGCCGCACGCAAGCTTCTTTCTCCGAGGGAGGAAGTGGGACCCATTTGCCCACCAGAACACACATCAAAGGACATATATAAAAGCCCGTCTGTGTTTTAGTGTACGAGAGAATGACAGGATGTGTTATCAGTCCACGATTCCCGGATAAGGCCTGTCAGTCCTCGCGTGAGGAGCCTGCGTTAGGCTGAGATGGCCCGCCGCAAGGCAACCTGCGAAATGACACCGCAGAGAAAACAGGACCCCCAACCCCCCAACCCGCCAATCCCGCACAGCCAATCAGCAGGGCGGATTCTCTGAGCATGCTCAACTGCTTTATTCTAATTGGTGGAGACCGGTAAGATTGACATCTAGCGTTTTGTGGACTGCGACCAGGTGCCCACTTTCCAGAACCTGACTCACGGAACAGAATCAAGTCAAATTCAAGCTAAATATCACCGCAGAGGATATCCCAACATTTTGGGCCTTGGACACCGTACCAGCCTGGGCCATGTGCTATTATGCTTCTCCTGGACATGAAAAAAAAATCAGATGTGGCTTGAAAATAAATAAATTCAAGACTACGCCTATAAACCAATTCCCATGTATTGTTTGGCAGAAATTCATAGTGCAATTTCCTGTTCCATGCAATCAAATAGTAGACTCAATTGTGAGACCTCGCTGTAGGAGGAATCCATATTTCCTATCTCGCATGTATGTTTTAAGGATGTGGTTGAGACTTGCGCAGCCTGGTGATCTCCCCGGGTGACACATGTCAAATAAATATAGATGTCACAGGATTTCGTCCCGAATGCGGAAGGCGGTGAGAATTATCCGCTGCGAGTCGCGTGGGCTTTTCCTCAGTATGGCATCGAGAATGCCAGGCTGCTGCAGATTTACAAACTATAATTATAATTACGATTGTGCCAGACAGAGACAGCTGTATTAGTTTAGGACAGGCAAGGCGGTGAAGTTCCGGACTAAACGCAGCCGTCTCAGTACTGCCCTCTGACTGTCAGTGGCTGTATTGCAGCGACGAGTCGCTCTGCGCGTTTTGGGCCGCCGCCAGCCGAAAATCAGAGAGGGGGGTCAGATTACAGGCGAAATTTTGGTTTGTGAAATAACGTGGATGCTGCTTTTTTTATGGAAGAGGGAAAGTGAAAACAGATGCTATCAGTCTCCGCGTGAGTAATCCAAAGGTACTATTTTAGGATTTCCACTCAAACAGTAATTTCTAATCGAGAAACCCAGTATCTTACTGATTTGTTTCACTGTTTACACTGAACCAGTTTACGTCGTCAGGCAGGTTAAACCTTAAAATGACAGACACTGGATTGCAAAATATACATTTTATATTTTTGGACTTTCACTCTAAATTTTGTCTCAGGGTATCTAAAATTGCACTGACTAACTAATAATGCCATTATAAGCTAAGTATGATGAATCTAATAAGTTACCGGCTAATGATGGTATCAGTTAATTCATTGTTTTCAAACGACTCATACATTAGTCATACTTTTCTACAAGCAGATGTTTATCAATCAAATAAAAAATCAACAAATATCCAAAGGATATGGAAAATATATATTGAAATATATGAGGCAAACTAACGGATCAATTAAAATAATATCTTTCAGATCAAATATTCCTTAAAAGAGCAATACTTACATTCAAAGTACTTTACTGTAATCTTCTTATTAACATTATTACCTCTGACTCTCAAGGCACCTTATTTATCATTTTAATTATTTATTCTTATTTAATATAGTCTTCTTTTTTGTTTTAAACTTTAACTGAAGGGAACCGTGAAATAATTCTAGTGTACTCATACTTTTGCACCTGTGCAAATAACAAATTCAATTCAGTTCAATTCAATTCAACGATGAAAGTTCCTTTTTCTTAATGGAATGGGGGATCTAGTGATGGACAAAGGCAGTCGATACCTGCTTGGGGAAATACAGGTAGAGAGATGCCCATGCCATTGCACAGTGTTGACATCACTCCTTCCACCTGCAGCAATGATTCCCCTCTGGTGTCGTCCTCGTCAAGTTTATTGAGCGAGGGGAGTGGCACTGTGTCCTCGCTTTGGCTGAACAGAATAAGACGGTTGGGCACCCCCAGCCCTCCGGATGCCCCCCCCCCAAACCCAGCTGTATTCTGTCCCCACCCATCACCCCAGCAGGGCCTTGTGCTGCGATGCACATCAGGGGAGCAATGCAATTAGAGGTCAGAGGTCATCAGGGGTCAGCAGCCTGAAGGAAATGACATCATTAGTCTCACTGTAGGTCCTCTTTGACCCACATAATTGATAGTTGCCCTCTTGAAACATGAGTGAAAGAAGCCATGTCCTGAGGGACTGGCCCATCCCCCGGATTGTCTTACAGTTTTCTAACAATTGACTGCGAATTAACTGTTGCTTCTATGTTTATGTGCTTTTATATAAGCGTGTTTCCAAAAACACGCCCTATAAGCAACAGCATCATATTATAATTAATATGTGTCTCTGCAGTTAATTGTCGTTGGTGGTTGGTGTTAGGATAGTGATGGCTTATAAATGTTTTCGGGATAAATGAGTTACTTCGCGTACAGTCTTACTATTTCCATTCCTTAGAGTGCCGCTTTGGTAGAGTTTGGGCTGCTCATCCTGATCACCAGATTAAGGAGTTAACGTTCCGCTCAGCATTAGATGAAAACAAATAGCCCAGGAGGTTATGGGTGAAGATCAAGTAGCACGGTATGCCCCCTTAATTTGTGCCTGTAGATTTATGAGTCACTTTCAATAAGGTCAGGGGTGGCTGTTTTTCAGCATCGTTTACTCTGGGGACGAAACACTGCCAAGACCGTGAACAAGAAAAATGGAACCAAAACTTGAACATTAATCATATATATACAAGGGGGTGGACAAAGTAATGGAAGCAGCACATTAAAACAACTCCAGCTTCCCAGTGACCAAGTCAGAATTCCAAATGGCTACAAAGGTGAGTCATCTTAGGTTGAATACCAATTCGCAATACACGTCAGATCTAAACATCTGACAATCAGCACTCGAGAGCTCCAGCGAGGCAAAACGATCACTGCTTGACTCGCAGGTCCCTCAGTCACAAAAACTGCAGAATTATCTAGTGTGCCACAAGGAACAAAAGTTGATGCTCACCTATTGGGTTAGGTGTACCTTTAACAGTATAGCTGCTAAGTGTGATCTCAAGACAAATGGCCCAATATTCCATTACACTCAGATCCAGACTTGCATGACAGAAATCCAGGTAAGATTGAAGGCATTCAGAAGGTAATGGGTGGCCCTACTCTACTCTTGATGGTGAAAAATTCTTAGGTATTTTGGTTATCACAGTTCCAGGATGGCAGTAATTCTCTCCCACCATGGAGAGTGTTATATTCTGAATAGACAAAACTGTATGTGAATTATAGAAATATATTGGATGTGTAAATATGCAGAAAATGCAGATGTTCATGAAGCCATTGAGGCTGGGCTGGGAGAACAGATCCCACAGAATCATTAACTGGCCTTTATTTTGAAAACGCTGAGTTTACTTTGACACTGGGTTCTGGATCACAAGCTCACGCTATCCCCTTTCAGGGGGATAAAAGAACGCGGGACGCCGATTCTGCAGATCTGCTCTTTCCGTCACCCTCGAGCCCGCCGTGCTTCCAATACTGACGCGAGACCCTCACAGTACTCATGAGATTACAAAGGGCCTTCTGTGGGTCTGCAGGTCGTCGGCTGTGTGGCTAGTGACCTCATCAGGAGCTCCTAACCCTTGACTGAAGACTCACCGATGACTAACGGCCTTATGACCTAATGACTAAGCGATTTAATAACAGGCTTAATCATTTCCAAAGTACTGACCATAGAAACAAGGCCAACAGTTTGGTTAAGAAATTTTTATCGGACAAAAACAATTGCATTTTATCGCATATTTAATAAACAACACAGCCAATGGTTACTAACTGTTTATGAATTACTATTTATGATGAATTTAATGGCGACCTTTAAAAAGAAAGCCCTGGAATTTCAGCCAGCAGTCTTCCAGTGTCTAAACCGCCTTCCTTTTGCCAGCACCATCAAGATTTTTCCATCAAGAGCCCGGCATGTGTGGAAGTTGGCTTTCAGAATACCGAGTCTGAGATCCGGTCCAACAACATGTCTACAACCTCCACTGGATATTGGGAGTGAGATTCCATTTGACATGTCTGGGGTCTTTGCTTCTTGTGCGTGCAGCAATTTTATTTGAAAACAACTGAATACAAGCAAAGAAAAATAGTTGGAGACCAAGTTCAGCTCAAAAAAACAATGTAATCTTCAGAAACCAAGAGCAGCACTGCAATTTACTAGCTTTTGAGCTAAAAGTATCGTCTTGTTTAAAGATTATTGGTAACGACAGCTTAAAAATGGTAAAGATATTTTATGAGTAGAGAGTTAATAAAGTGTAAACAGATGTGTGGTCACTCATCTTCATTACACTGAGCTGTCAAGTGTTTTTGTAACGGTGTGTAAAAGTTAACCTCTCTACAGCAAATGTTGCATGTAAACTGAACACTGTTATCCCCTTGGTATTTCAGGTGTGGAAGGTCATCGAAAATGACACCCAAATGTCACGCACATTATACTGTACATAGCCTGTCAGTTTGAGGAAAATGTAACGCAGGGATCAGATAAATCACAAGTGGGGTGTTTGCAGTACTGTAACTACCTGTACTGCGGTAAAAAGGCAAAGCACAGTAACTGCAAATTTCATTGACATTGTGTTATGACCAACAGGACTTTGTATCTCATGACAAGGTATCAACTATGCTCAGTTTTGAAGCAAACGCCATAGTTAACCTGCCTGCTACACATACGGTTGGACAGCCAAGAAACTCTGAGGTCCTTTTCCACAGTTTCAGTGTTAGCAGAGTGACTGTTTCACCTATGTGGGGCAGTGTCCTTTATACTGAAAACTCTATACTGGAAAGTGCCAGGCAGGGCTGGATCTGTCCTCAAATCTCCTCAGATTTTGTGGACATTTCGGTTTTGGTTAGTAGCATTATGGGATGTCCCCAGGACAATTGCCATTGACTCAGACTCCAGTGATGCTAACTCACAGCAGGTGTTTTTAAGGCCTTTTGTGCTAAAACCCATCAGTACAAAGTGGATCCGTCAGTGAGAGGCCTGCAACTGCCAGCAGCAAGTCAATGTGTATCACGTGAAGGAACAAAACCAGGCAATCCGATATCACAAAGTATCATGAATATACATATGTTACAACACATAAAATACTTCTTCCTAACAAGTACTTCTCATAAATTTCCTTTTATTTACAATGCGTTGATTTTCCATCCATCCATTTTGAATACTTTTATTTCCATCTACAACTAAAAACAGAGATCCTGAAACAAAAGTAGGGTGTAATACTTCACACTGCGCTCTGTTTTTCAAGAGGCTGATGTCTTGTACTATAGACAAGAGAGGGATATTGATATTTGTGGATATGATCCCAAAATGTTCCTTGGAGCCTGGCCAATTATTTATGAATTTGCAACATTGAAACTGATGCTGTTTCCCAAGGCAAACTGACCTATATAAGGAAAGCCAGGACAGAAATGTGGGGACATATCGCCCCCTTAAGGACACACATGGAATTTTATATATAAAAAAGGCAAGGAGACAAGCAAATGGTAAAATACCTCCCCATCCAGAGCAAGTCTTGGGTGGGCCATCTTATCTTATGAGGGATTATTTTTTTGTGTTGGTTAGCATCAAGGTTTAGGTATACATTTCCAGAAATACCAAAGCCATCCATCCTCAAGAAAGCTGTAGTGTCACTGTCTGGCCTGCCTACACTGGCTGCCGGGTCCACTGGCAGACAGCCAGCCTGGACGCTGATCCAGAAGGTCTCAGGCCTTCTTCACAGACATCCACTTGTCACCATGGATACTGTCACTGAATAGCTTTCCTTGCAGTACAGGAAGCATTTATCTGCTTAAAAAACCCTTTGTCCTCAGCGAATTACATTTATTTTTCTATTTATATAACTGGATAGTTTAGCAGGGCCATTTGGGTTAAGTACGCAGCTCAAGGGTGCAACGACGAGGCCCATCCTGAAATTCGAGCCAACAGCCTTCAAAGTTCATGTACCTCACCACTGCCTTGCATCCAACAGAGCAGGACAAAAGGCCGGAGTTCTGACCCTTGCAAGCAAGCTTTAGGTGCTGTTTGGCGTATTATGTTCCTGAAGTATTATGTCTACTAAATTCAATGCTTTAAGGCATCCTCCCTGCTATACAGAATGCATTTTAAATGTAGTGCCACCCTAATGGTTGGGGAAGTGTACTTGTAATTGGAAGGTTGCTGGTTCGAATTCCTGACCAGCAAGGTATCACTGAATAATGGCTGCCCACTGCTATGTCTCAATGTCACGTATGGGTTAAATGCAGAAGACACGTTTTATCATTGTGTACACTGTGCTGTGGTCAAGAGTGACAATTGATCGCAATTAATTAATTGAATTACATTTCTACGTCACATTTGTTTAGCGGACAATTTTATCCAAAGCGATGTAGACATGAGTCAGGTGGTCACTGGAACAATATTTAGTAATTTTGCCGATGCCTGATAAGAAAAGTCAGTATATTCAGTGGCTCCAGAAAACTAGGCTGGAGCAGGCAATGTAATTATTAGTTTTCCTGCGATGTTGTTGGGTGGCCACTAGGTGGGCCACTTTTCGCTAACAGTGTTATTATTCACGTTAGGAAAAAAGCAGGCTGTATAGAGTTCGGCTTCTGACATGAGACATAAAACACAAACAGCTCTGTGCTTTTAAATTGCTATTATGTGTAGTCATTTGCCGTAAATTAGACTGCAGTGGAGAAATGTTCTGCCTTTCCTTATGAGTCCTGCGTTTTGGTCCAGATCTCTCAGACGACAGGTTTACGCCTGTGCAAAGATGTTAATGGGCCTTCTTCTCACCCCAAGGGGAGCAGAAGTGAGAAACTGCAGTGAAATGCAGTGCGTACTGAAGCACAATGGGGAAACAAAGCCAGCAACGTGACGGAATATCGGTATTGCGAGAGATCATACCTGCACAGCCAAACAGCCCAAAGGGCGGCAGTTTTTCATATGGATTGCTTCTGAAGGTTCCGGCATCTTATCCAAAAAAGAACAAAGCTGCTTTTGTTAAGACAAAATTGTGCTACAATACCCTGATGTACAGCAATTAGATCACACTGTATTGTGAAATAAATAATTGATGGTTTGCAATTAGTATCAGGCAAGAAGGGGGTCATGAGGTAATCAGGCCTAGGCTGGACCCTGCAAACAGTTTTCCATTTAGGAACTTCTCCCAAACACCTGCTGGAACTGGTTTTGGGGAGCAAGAATACGGGCTGCCTGGGTCTCCAAAGGGCTGGACTGAGACGCTGGTGTAGAGGAACAGTGTACCAGGGTCTGACTGCATAAGTGTTTAGTGGGTGGCTGGGATTTTACATTTATATACTCAGTTATGAAGGTGGTACTTTAGCTCAGTGGCGATCACTGCTGCCCTCACACATACAGTGTCAGTGTTAGGGGTTTCTGTGTGTGTGTGTGGGGGGGTGCATATTACTCTAGTGCAGCCCAAAGACATGCAATTACTATAATAATACACAAACTGGCAACTCTCAGCTGCCTCTCGTGTGTACGCCTTGCAGTGGTCTGGAATGCCATTCAGGATGTACCCAAGCCTTGCACCCTATGCTGTCTGACCAAAATTAGCAGGTGGAAGATCAATGTATAATACAGCCCATACAAGTGCATATCAGCCTGCAATGGACAACCAGGGCATAAAGCACAGACAATTAAACTTAATCTGCTGAATTGTTGCATAACAGTTTCAATTAATCATCTGGGGATGTAGAATTGAAATTC